>CAJNIZ010023780.1:127243-147877 GCA_905231905.1 Symbiodinium pilosum | reverse complement strand
AACCCCAATATAACCCCTATAATATTCGATGACCCCAAAAAGTACAACAGGGGAGGGTCCAGGTGGGATTCAGGCCGAGGCTCATGGACGAAGTCACCACGCAAGGCTTTTGAGATTTAGGGTTACCTAAACCCCAAAGGTATGTAAAATAATGGCCTCTAGGGCTATTGTTATGGGTTTAGGGCTATTATTCTACATATTTTGGGGGTTTAGGTAAGGGTTTGGGACTCCGATTTCCAAGGTTGAGAGTGTAGGGTTCGGGGCTGCCTGTGGCGCAAACTTTGGGATCGGGCGGTGTCTGTGGTGGGTTGATTATGCCTGCCAGCAGGATTTTCAGGAACATGACGTGGCCCATGATGTTGTACAAATGTGCAAAACTTAGGGTGAGACTTACTCGTTGGAGTATGAACCATGTTCTCAAATCTTTCTGCGGGCAGACATCGGCAGGTCTTGTGAATATCACTGCGCACTCCCAAGATGCACATGTAACAGCTGGATCCTTCTAGATTCTAGTCCACCTACATGCCCAAGAACAGAGAATGTGGAGATCCCCCCCCAACCACCTATAGTCCCCCTTAAGTAGATGGAATATGGCTTTGAGCTGTAATAATAAGATCCCTATAGAACTCATATTCTATCTACTTAAAGGGGACTATAACCTTTAAGTCCCCACACTCTAAACCCGCAAACCCTCTGTAACAACTGCTGTGATATCAGACTCTGCCATGGAGTAAGACCTGTATATATACATATATTGGGGGGTTATGTAGGGATAATGGAAAAGACAATTGGAAACTGCTTTAGTATGTTAGGGGCCCCTTGAAAGGTGTCATATTAGGGATCTATTGGGGTTATCTTCCTTCATTGAAGAAAGTTTGATCATTCCGGGATACTTTCCACAAGTACGGGCACCCAAGTATATACCCCAAATGCAATAGTCCTTTGTCTTGTAATTTCGGGGAACTCCCATATGAGCTAAACTCCAAACTCCAAGTATCCTCCATAATAACCCTAAAACAGCTCCCATGTAAAATCCCCTATATAACCACTTTTAAGGAGTTTAGACTATGGCACATATGGTAGTTCCCCTAAACAGGGGGACCCCAATATAGACCCCCAAATACCTTCATCCTTATTGTGGGGACCCCCAAAAAGGTACCGCTAATTTTGGGAAACCCTACGCCCTAAACCCTATTCCCTAAACCCTAAACCAGATCTAACCCTCAAAAAAACACCCTTTAGTAGTCCCCGATAGAATGTCCTGAACTACCCCTTTTAAAAAGGTTAGATTAGGGCTCAGATGACGACATAGGCACATTGCGAAAGACTCAAGGATGGGTGGCAGGGAGTTTGTGTGCATGCGGCTGAGGTCTGTCAGGATCTCCCTTTGAAAAGCCCTAAGGACATCCAGGTCCTGCTGCACTTTTTTGGGGGTTTAGGGTTTAGAGCGAGGCGAACCAGACCACCCAAAGACCAAAAAAAATGACCTTCCAGGATACTGAAAACTTTACAGGGGTTATATAGGGCTGTGTTGGGTTGATGTAAAAGGGATCTGAATTGTGGGATCCTTCCAGAGGTCTGGGTACTAGTGATGGATGGCACAGTACACCACACGCAAACCCTAAACCCTGAAAGCTGAACCCTCAACCCCTAAGCCCTAAACATCCTCAAGCCCCAACTTGCAGCCAACTGGTGCCACAGACGGCTTTAAGGGGGTCTAGACGCTCTAGCAGGTCTGCAAAGAGGCCTAGGTCTGGGCCTGAGTGTATAGATTCAGAAACAGCAACCTCAAAATGAGGTTTTTGGCAGCCGTCGGTTCTAGGGTTAAGGGTCCGAGAGGTTAGGGGTGATTTAGGGTGTGCGCATGTGCGGGTGTTTAGGTCATGGGATTCACCGTCTGGGGCTGTACAAGTAGGGCCTGGCGGAGTTCAGATTCTTGGGCGCTTAGAAATTTGATCAGATTCCAAGGTTGGGTCTTGGGCTTTCAGATTTGGGACTTTCCACAAGTAGGCGTTCAATGTATTCCTTGTTAAAAGAATCATCAAAACATAAAGGAAACAGAACCCATTTTTTGCAGAGTCTGGGCAAGTCGGGTCGTACAGCTAATTGACGATCCCCATCTTGTCTTTGGTGATGCTTTCACCCAGAGTGTGGGAAGACCGTGAGAGGAGGCGAAGGGGCTAGCTGTAAAATCATTTTTTTGCATGCTAGTCGGAGACCCTTTCCTCTTTAAGTTTATGGGTAACCTGTTCTGTCGTCTTTTCTACATGCTTTGGTGCCTAGACATAATGAGATGTGATAGAAAATTCTTGCGCATCCAAACCCAAACCAAGGCACTCAGAACCTAAATCCTAGCAGGAACCCGAATCGCAGGCAGATTCCAAACCTTCTGCCCTGAATGCTAGATTCTAAGCCCTGATCCCTCTAATCCTTGTGAGGCCAACTCCTATGGCGAGGCCTTGCAATCCAAATCAAAATCCTAAACCCTAGTTAGCCAGACCACAGATATCCGGCCTTTCTTTGGGGTCATATGCGGGTTTAGGGTTTAGGGTCTATATACCCTATGAAGATGTAGGACACACCTTACAAGGGAATAACGTACAGGGCCCAGGTGAACCCTGGTTGTTGGCAGCGAAGGAGGGCATGGAACACCGAGAGGACACGATCAAATCAACCTAACTAGACACTAAACATATTGGAGATTATATGAGCCATAGTCTAAACTCCTAGTATCCCCCTTAGTAACCCCTATAATATTCCCCCATATAATCCCCTATATAATCTCCTTTAAGGAGTTTAGACTATAGCTCATATAGGGCCATGCCGCCACTCACTAGAAACAGCCTCAGAGGAAACCCTAAAGTCTAAGCCCTCAACCGCAACCTAAACCCCAACCCCAACGTAGCCCTCTATACCCCTACCTACCCTAGATATTGCACTATGTTCCTGTATAGCCCCTTCAAGGAACCTACCAACACGTCCTGGACCCGCAGCTTTCCCATTGCCAAAACTGCAGTGTGAAGCTGTTCGGGCTCCAGCTCCTGCGGGAAAACCGCCAGAAATCTAAGGTTTGGGCTTTTGCGGGTTGAGGCTTAAAGCTTAGTGCTTAGTATGTGAATGTGCGGCTCAGGGCTCAATGATTTGGGGTGTCGGTGTGGGTATGACGGACGGAGCTGAGAAAATCATGGGCCCAATATGAAGTATAGTCTAAACTCCTAGTATCCCCATTAATAAGCCCTATAATAGTCCCCTAAATAGTCCGCTATATCATCCCCCTTTAAGGAGTTTAGACTATGGCTCATATAATCCTTCTTGAGTTGAATTCTCAAAGGGGTGGCTGCGTATGCAATCTGCCAGAGCCATCTTCCCCAACATCCTCCAGTATAACCCTAGTATAACCCCAATATAACTCGAACATAACCCCAATATGACCCAATACAACGCTTATATAACCCCAATAATCCTAATATAACACCAGTATAGCCCCAGAAGTAAGTAAATCCTGCTCGACCAATGTCTGAACATAATTGTAAAACGTTGCACTTATGCGTGTGTGGCAACAGCAAAACATGGTATAAACGGGAGTGCAAAGGCAGCCCTAATTTTAGGAAACTGAAGATGTCAGGGTTTGGGGTTACACTCACTGAAACCCTAACTTAATTGCGCCATATCGTCATCAAACGTCGTCTTTATTAGCAACATCATCATGAGTGTTCTACTACTACATCTTAGCGGCTACTCTGCTGCTGATACTACCACTGCTACTGCTATGCCTCGCCATCACCACTGACACTGCTTCAACTACCATCACATCGTCCTCACCCTTGATACCTGTTTACACTTGTCAGTGTCACCTGTACCTCACTTTTACTGATGCTCATGCCGCACAGTAACCTAGGCCCCCGAATCGAATAAGAAGGCTTCCTTGGGGAACCCAGTACCTGAGCAACGTAGATTCATCTATCATCACGAAAGCGCACACCAAACACTCAAACCACAGCTCCAAAGCCTGAACCCTAAACCCTAGACGTTAACCAAGCTCTAAACTCTGAAGCCCAAACGCTGAACCCCAAGTCCTATGACATGTAACTCTACTTATTTAAATCCTTTTGCTCCCCATATGGCCCTGCGTCTTCTATGTACCCCACTATATTCCAAGGTACCCCCACATAGCCCCTATCACCCTCAATGGATCTGCCTTCACTCTCCGTGCAAGCAAGCCAGTGAGCTCGCGCACCGCCACAGGCGCCACCACCTGCGCTGGCTGCCCGAACAGCTTCCTGAGCAACTTGTTTTTTGTGTATATGGCAGCATCCATTGCTATGGAGGGCACCGAGAAGAAAAAACATATCATTCCGTTCCTGTTCCAAGAGCCAGAATCCTGCGAATATTCCAAACTCTGGGGGAACGGAGTTTTTCTTTGAAGGTTTTAGAGTTCATACGGGAAACGTACATGCCCCTATACATCCCTTTATCCCTATCACCCTAAATGTCCTAACATAGCCCCTTCAACGTACCTAAACCTCAGGGTCCAAGCTTCGGGGCAGGCCAATTGGCTGGTCCATCCAAGGACGCAAAGCTTGCCAGGCTCTGCAGCAGGTCGAGACATGCCTCAGGCCTTCCACCGCAAGCGGGGGGGGGGTTTAGGGCTCAGGGAATCCCTCCGTGCCCATGAAGGCCTCCTACTCCTACAGTATGTACAAGCAGAACCTATCTAGCCCCCACCCAAACCCTCAACCCCGACCCCCTAAACCCCAGACAAAACGACAAAAGAACCTAAACGAAGCCCCTAAACCCCAAAATTCCCAAAACGTGTGCCTCAAGGACCCGGAAGCTTAAACCCTAAACCCCTAAACCCTCTATGACCCCTATATCCCACAAACCCTGACAAGGAACTTGCTGGAGTCCACACCCGCCGCTGACCACGCATCCAGGGCGTTGAGGAAGTCTTGGCAGCGAAATTCCAACCTTAGAATGTTAAGGGGTTGTATTGGGATAATGGAAAAGAAAAAGGAAACTACAGGGATTTTAGGGGTTATATGAGGATTATAGGGTATTGTATACTAGGGTATATTACTGGGGTTATATTGGGATAACGGAAACTGGAAACTACTATGCAGGGTTAGGTTTTAGGGCGTAAGGGTTTGACCTGAGGGATCCAAATAGCCGAATGTAGGTCGCCCAGTGCAGGTGATGCTTACAGCCTTGCAGCCCCGGGGCTTAGTTCTAGACAAATTGTGGAAGGTTCAGGTCTGAAGTTGTGTGTCGAGTTTCGAATTCAACTCTTTGCCCTTGAGGGTTGAGTTTTTTGTGTCTCACCTTTTCTCCTGCAGAAGGTTGAAGGTTTAAGGTTTGGGGTTTAGGGCTTAGGGTTTGGGGTTCAAAGGACCCTAAACCCTAAACCCTAAAGCCTAAACCCTAAACCCTAAAGCCTAAAATCATTTTTGGGAGTCAGGCTTGAGGTTCTGGGACGTTCAAGGTTCAGGGTTTGCGGCTCTGGGGTTAGGACCAAGGGGGCTTGAGGCTTAGGCGCTTGAAGGTTGGGCGTGACGGCTTCTAGATTTGGGGTTCAAGAACCCAAGGTAAACGGCTTAATTCTACGGTTTAGGGTTTAGGGTTTAGGGCTTCCCCAACAACAAGGACCGAAAACGCCCAAACTTTCCTGTGTCAAACAAGGGAGCCCAAGAAAGTGTCAAGCTCTTCCATTGGCTAAGTAAGTTAAGGCTTAGGGAAGGGTTAAGAAGCTTTGCTGTCAAGCTTTCGGCTTCTTGGGGGCTAAGAGGGGTACAAACCTATCTTGACCTGCGGCGCTCTGTATTATAGTATACTATAATACATTATTGTATACTATCGTGTAAGTTATAATATACTATAATATAGTAGCCTAGTATATTATATTACTTGAGGGTGACATAATGGTTAGCGGACGTCCTTAAGGGGGGTTATATTCAAGGGATTATGTACGGGACTCCTATAAAGGTTCTATTCCGAGATTACATTGGGGACTTAGGGGTTAAAGTAAAGGGATTATGTAGGGGACTACTATGGGGGTTAGTGAGGGGGATACTAGGCAAGGATCTTCGGGGTTGGGTGACTCAGTGGAATGGAGCTGCTGCCCGTGTGTGACATGACACGCCTGAAAAGCAAAGCTCAAATTTCTTCTTGTTCTTGACGCATGGGCTCCATGTAGCATCATGTAGCTATATGGTATATACATGGGCCCTAAAGTACAGTAATTATGTGGAAATGAATTTGGGCCCTACGTATACACTATATAGTTACCTTTGGGTTCGTGATGTACTACTCCTTGCGACACAAGGGCCTGACCGCCTCTCTTGATGCAACCCCTGGCAGAAAAGAACGTTCATACATTAGAGGCCCACTCCCTTCTCACGAAGTACGACACAGATCCTTTTTGCGATCTACGATGCGCATCCTCGGGAAGGCTTAACCGTCTCCATGAGGTTCATGTCAGGATTGCTACACGTTCGATGCTTGGTGCTCATGAGTTGCAGGACTGACCTGGAAGACTAACCCCGAACGGTATCTTACTGGTTCTTTGTAGGGAATAAGGATTAGGAGTATATTCCCTTGCTCCGTACTAAGAACCTGTAATTTACAGCCTACGCCTTTATTGCCGCAGTGATCCGAGCAGCTCTGCGAAACCTTTGGCCACCATGGACAAGCCCTTCACGTTGAAGCGGTCAGAGGCCTGTGCTGCGTTCATGAACTGCCCCGATTCCGAGATTGGCTTCATTTTTTCCATGGAGATGATGAAATCCCCGCGTTCACGGGCTTATTCGTGGGCTCGACGGGATCCGAGAACCTCTCTGAAAGAGATCCGGAAAGACTCAGGTACATAAAGACTTAGGTACTGAGTCCAAAAACAGTATTGTCTGACGAATTATCTGCACGATCTTGGGACCTGAAACCATTAGGCCCAAGGCCCAGCAGAATGAACTAACTATAATATACCATATATGATATACTGTAGTACAGCATAGTATAATAAGAAATACTGGTATTTTACTATGATTATGACTATTATTTAGCTGCCTCCATGCTCCCCTACGAGGAATGGCTGCAGACCCTTCCTCTTATGCTGAATAACTCCATGCGGTTCCCTGTGACTTACTGGTTCTTAGTAGGGAGTATGGGAACATAGTATATAGGGGGATATATAGGGCTTGTATTCCCATCCTCCCTACTAAGAACCAGTCAGATGAAGATACAAGAGTAGAGCCCGCAACTCCCTGATGTCTGGATGTCTATATGTCAAAAGTGTACAAACGCGGCCTCTGGAGAAACAAAACACAGCAGACAACAACATACCGCATCCAGGCGAAACTGGGCTGTTGGACACCAATTCCCACTCATTCCCTCTTGCTTGAAAACGACTTCTGTAGCACTTTGGGCCCCGTTCCTAAAGCTCAAGCTGTAGATTGCGCAGGCCTGAGTGGCCTTCGAAAGCGCGCGGAGGGCGGAGGTATTGCGCACCTTCATCCTTTGCAGCTACTCCCGTAGAGGAGCGTCACATGAAACACGGTATCCAAGATTAATGATGGCTGGATCCATAGGGACACTATTTAGCTCAATCCTGGAGATTATGATGGCAGGCAAGCACGGGTCCATGTAAAGCTTTGCTCCTCATGAAGAGCATGGGCCCCAAGAGCACATGTGGCTTCAATGTTAGGAAGTTTATGATAGGGATCCGTGTGAAGGGTTAGATCAGCATGATTCTAGAAAACACTGTCATGTCTCAATCATGAAGAAGAGACAGGTCGCGGATGGTCAGCTGAAAGACCGGCCAGGCTAGCCTTTGAGAGGGCCATTGACGGATTTCCCTTACCTTCACCCTCTTCCTGCTCCATGTGTCCTCCCCGCAAACCACGGAACCCTCTAAATCTCAAGCCCTAACTGTATTCCCTGAAACATAATCCCCAAGCCCTACAACCTGAAACTCCGAAACCCTAAAACCCTAAGCCCTTAGACCCCAAACCCCAAAAACATATGGGTGGTTGTCAAAATTATGGTCCCTTTTGGGATCCCTATTATAATACAGCACCTAATATTTGGGGTACCCCAAAAAGGGACCCTAACTTTGACATGCACCCATATAACCCCAATATATACCCTAATATAGTAGAGTAGTTTCCATTTTCTTTTCCATTATCCCTATATAAGCCCTCCATAATTTTGACAACCACCCATATAAACTTAGCTGTCCTCGCGAAGGACTGCGTCACAGCTGCAAGGAGTGCCGGCTTCATGTTGGGCGCCTGATTCCATGAAGCAAACCTAAACCCTGAGATGTTGAGGGTTTAGGGTTTAGGGGTTTAGGGTTTAGGGGTTTAGGGTTTATGTGGGTATTGGTGTAAGCTCCTGACCATAGAATCCAGCGATGGCCCCCTACATTCATGCTTCGCAGAAGACAGGAAATGCCCACCACGAATCCTTCAAACCTTAGATGCCTAAGAATGAAATCTACAATGACACTGAAAATTGCAAAAACCCCGACAATTTGCATCCCCAAAACTTCGAAACCCTGAAAGCCTGAGCTGGGCGCATTACTCTAGACCGAAGAAACACATTCCAACTGTACCTTCTATTCCACAAAGGTTCCAAAGAAGGAACCACTTAACACCAAATCCCTCCGTCCCCTATAGTCCCCCTTAAGTAGATAGAATATGGCTTTGGGTATGTTATAATAAGATCACCATCCCAATCTTTTATCTACCTACGGAGCACTAGAAATCCGAATCTCTTTTGGCCAGGCCTGCTTGATGACTGAGGGTGCCACAGCGCGAACCATCGCCTCATCCTCAGCCCGGATGTGGTGGGGCGGTAGGGACAGGATGTGACAGGGATAGTTTTGAGGAAGCCTTTTAATGGTGTATACAGTAGAGATCATGAAAGCCTGATGGGTCCTTTTCCAGGGAGTGTATAGGATGTTTTGTGGTAGGGTAGATGGGTACCTCCTTCTGGGGGGAACTACGGTACGAAACAAATCCTCATGCGAAGCCCCTCAGGGTCCAAGTGCAAAAAGCATGTAATACTACAGCTACTCAACCCAGCATCCCTTGGGGGGGGGTGGGGCCCTGGGTCGGGGGGGGGGGCCTAGGGGAAGAGGCGGGCCGATGGACCTAACTGGGAAATCCCGAAACCCTTAGCCCTAGCCCTGAGGACAAAGCAAACATCCGTAAGGTCCCTACAAGGGACCGCTTGTGATGAGAACCCGCTGTGGCCTTAAAGCCTAAAGCCATACCACTAACTACAAGACCTTAAATCCTACAGCCGTAGCCCTAAACCCTAAACCCTGCTTAAGGCCACCCAGCATCATGCCATTTTGAAGCGCCAAAGGCGTAGCAGGCGGTGGCGAGCTGTTTGGGAGTCATCGCGCCTAGGGTAAGGATAATGATGTTTAGGGTTTAGGGTTCGGGGTTGGGATAATACATGCCCATGGTACGACCCTATAGTCCTGAGTGAATCTAGTAGAATATACCCCTAAATCCCGTGAAATGAGCCCATGCGCTGGCGGATGTGCAGTTTGAGTTAGGGTTTACAGGCTTTGTGAGTCAGGGATGCTGGTTCACAGCTTGGAGCCATTTGAGTAGCGTTTTTTGGTGGTTGAACCTAGTAAGATTGTATTCCTTATATAGAATGCTATACCCCAAAAGGAGGATAGAATCTTACTCTATATTAGGTACCAGTATCCCCAAATAAAATACTACTCATTTGGGTTACAGGATCTAGGGATTGAGTTAGGGTTTGGAACGTCGAGAGAGTTTTGCTTTGGGGGATAAGCCCCTCCAATCTTGAGGGCGGAGGAAGTGGGATGTTGAGGATCTTTATGCAGGCCCATGCTTCAAAAAGCAGCGCTGTGCACGCCAGAGTAGCCAGAGCAACAATTTAGGGGTGCCAATACTCGTATTTTGAACAGTCAAAGTGGACAAAAAAAGGGAAACGGCAATCGGGTTTTGGGTTTAGGGCCTTGTGCAGAATATGCCTCAAGCTAACATCCACTGAATATCTATATAGCAATAGAACACTAGTGTTGGGAATAGCAAATGTAAGGGAACCATGTTGTTCCCCGAGCAGGCAAGGACTGAACATCCCCTTCAGCTACAAAGACAGATGCCGAGGATGCATACTAATATGGGTGGTTGTCAAAATTATGGTCCCTTTCAGGTATCCTAAATATTAGGTGCCGTATTCTAATGGGGACAAAAAGGGACCATAATTTTGACAACCACCCATATCAAACACCCCTACCCAATGTGCCACACAATATGTATACAGAGGTCTCTTGTTATGGTAAGTGTGGGGGTGTTTAATGTAATATGAAGCCTCCACCGGTGTTCCAAAAATGGAGGGCAATGTAAGCCCCCAAATAGTCAAATCCTTCTGTCAGGACCTCCCGAAACAAGCCACGTCATAAATCCATTTTCTGGTCCCCTTGATTCTCCATGTTGTAGGCGAAGTCTCTAAACCCCATGTAACCCTTTAACCTCTATATGATCTCTACAGATCCTTGCACAAGCCCATATAACCCTGTATAGTCGCAATATGACCATGTACAAAGCTGAAGCCTAAATATCCCTTTTTCACCCTTTATGCACGGGCGAGGGTCTGGCTAAGTCTCCCGTGGCAAGCGAAGCTCGTGACCAAAAGGAAGTGGTCTCTATACCCATCTTGCACGCATAGAAGACCTAGGCTTTCAAGGCGTTTTTTGACTTTGAGGTTTAGGGTTTGTAGGGTTTATGGCGCTACTGAAAGTTCAAAGACCTGGGCCTACATCAGAGCTTCCTGTCTGAGGATTCGGGCTCTAGGGTCCTCACATAGGCTAGAGGATAGGCATACAGAGGTTAAACACCAGCACGCGCCACATCTCTTCACAAGCGTGCCAGTACGCTCAGCCATTTTAGCCCATGCGGCTCATTACTAGGGCACGCCTTGTGCAGGGTTTAGAGTGGGGAAGCCTTGCAAAGGCACAGACTTTCTCAGGTTTCAAGTTGTCCTAACATGGACAGAAACGACCTTGGCGATGTAACGTTCGGAAACTCCTTCCAAAGGAGCTTAGAAAGCCCTTGCACACATGACTCAACTTACAAGCTTCTAGGGCTGAATGCATCTTGCACTCGAAAATACTATGTCTGGCTCTGGGCTGTTGCTGAGATAGTGCCGGCCAGGACCACTTTTCTTCTATGTCGGCCTTAAGTGTATACACACCAAATGCAACAGCCCAAGAACAACCCGAGTGTGCTGAGCGCACAGGGGAACCCAACTTGTAACAGATGCTTACATGGAAGTTCTACAACAGCCAACACCCTAAACCCTAGTAATTAGACTCAAACTCTTGCATGGTCTGAGGATATCAGGACCCCATAACTCAGAGCTACTTAGGTTCATACAGCTAATGAAGCACTGAACCCTCCATCCTAAATCCGGAGAACGAAGCTACAATCCACCCCAAACCCCAAACCATCCATCTATCCCCAGCATCATCAGTTCGCTGGGTGTGCACTAAAGCAAAAAAGGAAGATTTAGGGACCCGAAAATAACTACCATTCTTGCTTGTGGTCACCATAAGGGGGTTGGGGTGATCACCCAAAAGATGCCAGCAGAAAAGTAAACTCTCAGCAAGCTGTACGCATTTCTGAAGATTTGGGCCCACAAAACTCTCCCACTTTGTAAGGCTCAGAAAATGAAGGTCCCTGAAATGACTACACCACACCTTAACCAACCTTCTCAAAGAAGTCTCAGACCTAGGTAAACCCCTGCGTAAGACAGCTGCATACCTTTACAAGAAGCCCTTCAAGAACCTGCATAGGCCCTGTGTGAAATTTTCTGGGCCCAAGACACTGAGAACTAAAACCTACACCTGAAACCTTACATCTCAACTCCTTAGCTCAAGATCCAACCCTGTATCTGTAGTAAATCCTAGACGGTAAACGCTTAAACCCTACATCTTCAACCCTGTATCTGTAGTAAAGCCTGAACCCTAAGCCCTGAAACCCTACATCAGCAACCCTGCATCTGTACTAAATCCTAAACCCTAAAACCTACATTGTATCTGTAGTCAATCCTAAAATAAACCCTAAGCCCTTAGAGGCTGCATCTTCAACCCTGTAGCCTGTATCTGTATAGCAAATCTCTTCAAATCTTTTTCCGGGACCGGGAGCTGTGTCGGACACCTCCCCCGGCGTCATGTCTTGGAAGCTGTGCTCGTAGAAGCCACCACCCTTCCTGGGTTTAGGGTCCTAAACCCTAAACCCTAAACCCTAAACCGTACGCGTCAAGCTTTGAAGGTCCAGGATTTAGGCTTTAGGGTTTAGGTTTAAGGCATAAGCTACATTCTACGAAGCATAAAGCAACTTCCTGGGATTGTATTGGGGTAGATAGGCATTTTTAGGGTTAGGGGTTTAGGGTTTCCACCAACGACAATAAGAACCTGAGATAAGGAGATATCTCGTTGTGGATTTCTTCGGAAACCTCATTTGAAACAACAAGATTTGCCTCATGCTAGGCATACTCGTTTATGACAACTATATACAATCAATCATCGCGTAGAAAATGAAGGGTATCATTGTGCTTGAAAATTTTCTTATAACAACTTCAGACAATCGGCAATGATCTAGAGAATGAGCAGCATTCCGAATTCTAAGTGGGTGGATGTCCTTTGGCTCAATGAACACAAATGTCTTCTCAAAACTTCACAAGAATGTTTAAAACCTGAGAAAATCAAGGAGTCTCTGATACTAATCAGTTTCCGTTGGGTTCTTCTCTATGAAATTCCTCTATCATAACCATCGACATCCAACAGTAGCCTAAACCATAACCGTGATGCCCAATTCTAACTAGGGTGCCGTTAGACAGATTGTTTCGTATAAGCTAGTTTATCAGAACCACCTATCTACAATACTCCCTTCTATAATCCCCTACAACACCCCCTTCATGCAATGTAGACTATAGCTCATATATAACCCCAATATATACCCTATTATAGTATGATAGTCTCCATTTTGATAGTTTCCATTTTCTTTTCCATTATCCCTATATAAACCCATTTTTCAACCAAAAGGGACCATAATTTTGACAACCACCCATATGTATATCCGTATATCTCTGACTAGGCTGCAGCCAGGCTTCATCTCTAAGTTCTTCCATGCCTTCGCGCTCACCGGCTTCCTTTGTTGGTAGCGGTTTTGTGCTTACCCGAGGGCTCCTACTAGCCCAATGTGTGTAGTATCTATGGAATATCAGGGCCAGTGAGGCTACAGTTACCCTTGGCCCTAAACCCTAAAGCCCAAATCCTAAACCCGAATCCCTAAACCTATCAGGGTTGGGTTTATGATTTGGGCTTGCGGGCTTCGTGCATCACTGAGATTAAGGGCCAATGCTCGAAGCCATAAGGAAGGCCGAAACCCTAAACCCAAATTATTTGGAACCCTGCAGAAAAACCAAGGTACGTGTAACAGCTTCTGAAGAAGCATAACCTAAGCACGTGCCTTCCTGGGCTTTCGAGTTCGCATTATTATCATTACTATTATTACTAGTATTACTACAATTACTATTATAGCTATTCTTACTACTAGTACTTTGGAAGTGAAGGCTTGGAGGCAGTATTGTCACTCGTGCGTTTCCATGCTGGTGCGGGTCCATACGTCTACTGCTTCAAACGCTGTCCGTATGGTCTCACTAGAGCTTGGACTGTGACGAATAATGGCTAGCATGTTGTCTCTAAGTATCGCCCCCAAGGAGGTTGCACGCGAAAAGCCCAAGTAGAAACAAGCCGCTCATAGTTTTCGTACTCGTCCAAACGCCGCCGGCGCTTAGCGAAGCCACGCATGCCCCCACCACCTGCGAGCTTGTTCTGAAATATCGATTGATTAAGGACCTTCAGCCTACCTCTGTGCATAGACACCCAGGAACCTTCAAGAAGGGAAGGATTGAGACTCTAGGTAGTAGATGGAGGCTTCACAAAAGCAGGGGTTCCCAAACAAAGACTGAAGATACATGTGTATATACATATATAAGCTAAATAAAAAAGTAAATGCATAAACCAAGAAGTATATACACATAAACACAGAGTTCTCAGAATATGACAGCGCTACACCTTAAGGAATATGTAGGGATATAGTGATGAATGCTCATACAGGGAGCCGGCCTTAGGGTTTTGGATTGTGCGGTATAAGTCGCGAATGGGCCTGATCCCGGTAAGGGAGCAAAAGCAATCACTGTAAGGGGCCTCAATTCCGAATCCTACGCCCTCAATCCGAGCCATCTGCCGTACCCAAACCTTTAAAACCACAGCTCCGGTATTGTAAATATAGACCCTGAGCCGGGCTCTAGATTCTGGAACCAAACCTCAAAAACCCAAGCCTGGAAGCCTAGGCCACCAACCCCCAGCCGCCAAGTTTCCCTAGCAGCTAATGGCATGCTTGACCAAAACCTACCCTAGCGGTCCAAGTACCCAAAGAATGACATCTCAAGGTTTCCAGCACTATAGTCTAAATGGCTTCTAATGCCCAAAGGCACAGTATTAAAAACTTGGACCCCTAGAGCTACCCTACAACTAATGGTACTTTGCACACAAACTCCAAGTACC
Source organism: Symbiodinium pilosum (assembly GCA_905231905.1). Classification (NCBI taxonomy): domain Eukaryota; class Dinophyceae; order Suessiales; family Symbiodiniaceae; genus Symbiodinium; species Symbiodinium pilosum. Next base: position 133,269 of record CAJNIZ010023780.1, on the reverse strand, counting down.
GCAATTCATTCTTGGGTACCTGAGCTGCCTTGGTAAGCCTGTCTGCCCCGCACACCCTTTGTTGTTTTTGAGCAGCCTATCCTCGTAGCAGTGGCAAAGCCTGCTGCGCGCCCAAAAGTACCGCATGGCACGGACGTGCCCACATAGGGAGTGGGGGGTTTGTATACTGAGGATTAAGCTATGATGGTTGGGAGTGTATTAGTGATCTCCATTTATGACAACTCTAATTTCGATTTCCGGGAAGCTTAATTCCCCTTCCGTGCCCACTGCCTCGTATTACAGGAGACTTAGATGATCACCTACGACTGGTATAACAAAAATATGTAAGGATCTCAACATAATCTCCCTTATCCCTTCTGGTGTTCACGTGGGTGTTTGTTAAGGGGAGGTTTAAGTCCTAAGCTTTCATGTGCATGGGCTTAAGAATTGCAGTTTACAGGCTGAAGATGTTTGCCCACGCTGGCCATTCAAGTGTAAGCATAAGTGTAGAAGTTCAGGTTTTTGGCTCAGGGCTGTGTTCAAAGTGCATTTTGAACCACAGACGAGACACACATCAAGCTTTTGCAGGGTTCTGAGCTTTTAGGGCGTTAGGGTCCAAACTGGAGGCCCCATTGTGCCGCCAATGAAATTTCATGTCTGTGCCCGAACGGTCTTTCGTTGAAAACACCGACACCTGTGCAGTTAATCTGCGAGACTTCGCCTACTTACACGGCACATACCCTTCCTCCTAAACCTGACCATGTCACTAAGTTCAAACAAGCTTAAGCACAAAGTTGATAAACCCGTGGCCATCCACTGTTGCAGCTATTTCGCCGCAGCTGTTCCATGCACAAACCCGTGTATGAGATCGGGTCCGTAAGGGAGTGCTCAGGGCTTGAAGCGGTGACGGACTTGCTTTTTCGCACAGGACTGTGCAGAAGGTGCACTGACTGAACACATGTGAGAGCTTCCAACAATTTCGGGCCATTTTGGGGGTCCCTATCATGTCATATGAGCCATAGTCTAAACTCCTAGTATCCCCCTTAATAGCCCCTTTAGTGCTCCTATATATAATCCCCTATATAACCCCCTTAAGGAGTTTAGACTATGGCTCATATGGACTGTAGTAGACTAGGTTCTATACTGGGGTCCCCTTATTTCTGGAAACTGCCACGTCCTGAACCTTCAACTCTGAAACTTTGGAGTCCCGAAAGGTTTAGCTCAGGGAGGCCCAATTGGGGTTTAGAGTTAAAGGTTTAGGGTTTAGGGTTCTAGGTTTAGGGTTTATAGGTTTTGCGAAGCCCAATTAGGTAGGCGGACCCTGCCATAATCCTGACTATGTTCCGTATCATGGAGGCCCCATGCGGGTTTCGGGGGAGCTTTGAGGCCAAAATCTTGACGAATCCGCTCCAAAATCTTGGGCTCTGAAATATTCGCAACCCTAAACTCTAAAGCCCAGCCCCTGAATCCTACACCCTAGTCCTAATGCCAAACCCCTAAATCAAAACCCCTAAGCCTATCCAAAATCTGGGGCTTCTAAGATCCCAAAGCCCGTCGCCGAAATAAAGATTACACAAAATGATTCCTCTGAAATCCTTCAGGTAAGGAGAAGAGGTTTTTCAACCCCAATCCAACCTAAAATGAAGACCCTAGAACTATCGCATAACTAGAAGTACAAGTAGAAGTTTCGATTTTTTTAAGGGTTTGGCAACATCAAGTTGTTTGTTCATAAGGGGCACCCGGTAATCTCCTCCAGTCCCTATGTCAGCTATAGTCTAGACTCCTATAGTAGTCCCCTTAGTAACCCCTATAGTAGTCCCCCTATAGAATCCCCTTTATGACTCCCATTAAGGAGTTTAGACGACGGCTCATGCATCCCTGGGTCTTCCGGGATACCGCGGTTTTTGGGCATGAAGCGCTGCTTGGATCTCACTGCATCAGGTAGAGACGATCCTGCATTCGGGTAGCAATTTAGAGGTCCAGGGCTTGAGGTTCAGGGCTGAAGGGTTGGTGTGCTCTGCTCAGAAAAATCTGGATCCCAATATAGACCCGAAATACTATAAGCCTTATTCTAGGGACACTTAAAAGGGTACTCCCTAAGTCTGGATTTTCTCGTTTCTGGAGGACTTGATGGAAAAATCCTGGGCGCAAAGGAAACCGTCTCCGCAAAAACAACGGTCATATGTGAGCAGTTCCCAAAATTAGGTTCCCATTTTGGTACCCCGAAATAGGAAATCATCTATAACCAAAAGGGGCCCATAGTTTTGATAACTAACCATGTGGGTGTAACCTGACATTGAGGATAGCCATGGCTATTGCCTAATGTAAGGGACTTATAAATCCACTTAGAAGTGCACCCTCAAGAAGTCCTAGACCCCTAGAGCCTCAAACCGGAAACTCCACACAACCCCATACCCTGTATTACTTGGGGCTCTGACACAGGACTTAATTTTAATGGAAAACCTACCTACAAGCGACCCAAGCCCACAATCCCACAATAGACAGGTCACACAATGCCCAAACTGGCTGAAGGGCGCAAACTCTCAACGCATCCCTTTCCATCAAGCAGCGAACACCCGAATGGTAAAGATATTGCCGCATACGGTCTCGCCTAGAGTCTGGCCTATAATGTTCGGAAGGAGGTTAACTCGGGGACATTCAGAATTAAGCAGCCCTCAGCCAACGAATGTTGAATATCTGGCCGAAAAGCCGTCTCTACCCAAGACGTGACATTCCAAAGATGATTCTAGGAATCACCTGGACCCCAGAAATTGGCAAAATGATGGCCCTAGAAAGAATCAGCAAGACCGTTGCTCTACATACTTTAGGGGTCAAAACCATAAACCTTATTGAGATTTCAGAAAGCTTCCTGTATCAGATAGCATGCGACAGAGTTGGCCACAGCAGTGCCGCTGACCTTCCATCACTATCCGCCAACACGGTTTTGAGTTTCGGGTTCAGGGTTGATATGGGACGGGAATGCCATACCATGAACCCTAAACCCTAAACCCTTTAGGCTTCTACATGGCGAGTTTAGTGTATTCATGGGTTTCCGGGTTTCGCTTCGTGGGCCCCGACGACGGGCTTGCTTTCTTGAGATGATGTTTAATGAGTCATACCAACACCTCCAATCTTGGGTTGACAATCTGTCACTGGTTTGGGGTTTAGGGTTTTAAGGATTCTATTGGTTCTGGTCAGTCCCGCATGTCCAAGTTGGGGATTTTGCCAATTTAGGATGCTCAGGGTTTTGTCGGGATTCAATGTGTTCGTTTGAGGGTCTTCTAACGAGCTTAGCATTTTGGTGGTTCATCGTTGAAAAACCCTGAACCCCCCCTACATCTGCCTAAATCCCCAAACTCTGATCCTGCCATTTGAAGTCGTTTGCTACCAGCCTCCTGCGATGCAATACATTCAGGAAGGACATGAACCCTGACCACTGAACCCTGGATCCTGAACCCTGCCTCCAAAACCCTCACTGCTACCGATTACGGTCCACAGTATCAACGCCACAGCCATACTTTCCCAGCTCAAAGGACATTACACTTGCACATGTAGGTAGACACCTTTCTCATGCGCGTGATGCTATGGCCAACTATGGTCATTATCATTACCATCCCGTATCTGGCTGCAAACCCCAAACGTTGGTGCCTTCAAGACTGGCAGTCCGCCAGCTCCCCGGGCAGAAGTTAACCTGACGCCTGGGGGATGTAGTGTTTTCGGGGCTCAGGGCTTAAGAGCGTTTAGGGGCTTGATGGAGCAGCTTAGGCTCCCTGCAAAGTTCAAGGGATCTCTTCCGGTTCAGATAGGGATAGTGGCTACACATACAGGTTTGGGGGCTTGCCCGAGGAACCCTTTCAAAGTATCTAGCTCCTTGCGAAATGCCTGAGGAAGCGGGCTCCAGGAGGGATACGCGTAAGCTGATGCCCGCGCAACTGTTCCTGGATGGCCCTGAACCCTAAAACACACGCCCTGAACCCTAAACCCTGACCGAAGGCCTGAATCCCAAACTTAAATCCCCAGGACCTGAATAACAAACCCCAAGCTCTAAACCTCCAGCTCTAAACCCTGAACTCCATACCACAACCCCCAAACCCAGGAACTCTATATAAACCCTACATAATCCCTACAACCCCTAAACAACAGGCCAGCTGGACACTTGACACTCTTTAAGGTTTTCAGGGCTCAAACTTTACGGCTTAGGGACAAGGGCTCTGGACTTTATAGATTCTTGGGAAGGGTTGTGGGTGCGTAGGTTTTAGGGTTGAAGCTTAGGGGTAGGGTTTAGCACTTCGAATTTAGGCTGTGCGGTTTGGGGCTTTTCGGTTAGATCAGAAAGCTTAATCCTGAACCCTCAAGACCCGCTTGTCAGTGCCGCACCGGCTCGTCTCGCAATCCCAGAAGACTCAGAGGCCATAAGCCGCGAAACCTTCTGGTTGAGGGTTTAGACGGTTAGGCTTAAGGTTTAAGGCCATCAGTCGAGAAACCTTGCGCAACGCTGTTTGCTGTCCAAAAAAAGGTACACTAGTGCTATCTTTTGGTACGTATAGCTACAGAGGGCGGAAGGGCATACACTGATCATAATTTGCGTATTCTCCTACTCAGTGTTGAAGCACTTCCTGGCTCAGGGCTCAAAGTGAACAACCCCATCTCCTAAGACCCAAATACTAAACCTTCAATCCTAAACCCTAAGCTCTAAATCTGAAATAAATCTCAAACCTCAAAACTTCGTATTATTCTGACATCACCAATGCCAGGGTATGGGCCTTAGTCCCTCTGAAACTCACACCTCCGTCGAGCTGAAACTGCTGGTAATTTGCATGAGTCAACCGCCCGACCACCCCGTACACCATATAAGCTATGGTCTAACCTCCTAGCATCCCCCTTAGTCTCCTTTATATTTCTCCCCTATGTAAGCCTCCCTGTAAGGAGTTTAGACTGCAGCTCATGTGGTTTTCTCCCTCGCATGTAAGGACCGAATTAACTATACCGAGGGCTCAAGCAGCGGACACCCTCAACGCTACTGGTTGGAACTTAACCTGGAGATTCTCCTTCCAATACTTAGATCCTACACTGAGTACACTGACAAGGAGTACAGACATGACGTAACCAGTATCAGACATATGCTTCATATGGATTCAGGGCTCGAAGCATAGCTGGTGACTTCGCCTACGCACCAGCGCGTGCCTGTGAAGCGACTGGGAACGGGATAGCAATCGTAAAAATCCCAACCCTACATCCAACACCATGAACCTGCAACCCTAAACCCAGGAAGCTAATGGCAAGGAGTTCAAAGAGGGGCAGCCTCATGCATCTGGGAGTTCCAAGTAATTACTCCCTTTCCCTAAGTCACAGAGTTTAGGGTTTAGGGTTTGGGAGTTTGGATTTGGGTCTCAGGGTTTAGGGGCAATACTTAATGTTGGGGTTGGGGGGGCCTAGTATCAGAGGGAGGAAAATATTCCTTGAAATCCCCCAAGCCACGTCCACGCAGGATATAATGATGCATGCAATTTATGGTATGGTCGGTTGCTCATTTGTGACTACGGAAAGGAGAAGAGGCAACGGAAAGAGACCGTCGTCCAAAATCTTGTGACCACGTCCCCAGCCAACAGCCCACAACCCCCAAAACCTGGATCCTAACCCTTAAACCTCAACCCTAAAACCTAAATCCTAGACCCTACATACCCTAAACCCTATAGTCCCCCTTAAGTAGATAGAATATGGGGCATATGGGGGTCTTCTAATAATATGCCAAACGCCATATTCTATCTACTTAAGGGAGACTATAAACCCTAAACGCTAAACCCAAAATAGTAGTTTCCATTTTCTTTTCCATTATCCCAAGAAAACCCAATAATATACCCTAATATATAATACCCTATAATCCCTATATCACCCCTATAATCCCTGTAGTTTCCATTTTCTTTTCCATTATCCCAATATAACCCCAATATATCCCCTATCTACTGAGGGTAGAGCCCTAGCCCTGATCCCTAACACCCTAAACCCTAAAAACCCTAAACCCTAAACCCTAAAATTCCTAAACCCTA
>CAJNIZ010023780.1:92074-127059 GCA_905231905.1 Symbiodinium pilosum | reverse complement strand
GGGTTTAGGGTTGAGGGAGGGTACATATGGAATGTCTGCCGTACAGGGCCACTTGCCAAACTACACCACCCCATATTATTGGAAGTAACTTAAGAACCCGCAGTGCATCAGGTCCTGGATCAGGTAGCTTTATCAGCCCCCAAAGAGAGAACAAGCATCTTATAGCCTGCGAACTGCCTGGCATCTTGACGCCACACAAACAGAGGCTTCAGACCATGGATTGTAAGCAGTTCTTCATAACGGGTTTGGAGAAGTATTAGGATGCAAACATACTGGGTGAGTATCCAATAGGGTCTGGGGTTTGGGATTGTGGGTTTAGGGTTTTGGGGCATAAGGTATGGGTGGCTTAGGGTATCTAAGGTTTGTGGTTCAGGGCTTGGGCTTGGGATTTATTATTGTTGGAGGTCGACATGTTCCCCCAAATTGCTAATTAGCGGCTATAGCTTGGTAGCCTTAGCCCGTTAACTATTAAGAATCAGCCACTAAACCGTAGGTAAATTGGGTAACAGTTCGGATTCTGGGTATTTCTAAGGCTTCCGTTTTCTCCTTCAGCCTGCCTAGCGATCTCGCAGGCTAGAGCTAGTGAAAGTCCGGAGTCCCTCCCAATATTCTCTCCCTCTAATAGTCCGTTATAACACTGCTCCTATTAGAAAGGGCACTATATTGGGAACTTTCATTTTTCGGGGGGTGTGGGGGCTTGCGATCCGGGGGAGGGGATTACAAGGAGGATGCTGTCAGGATTCGTTGGTCCCCATTACTTGGCTGAGGGAATTGTGGTAAGTCTTAGAAACAAACATGATTACCAGATTATTCCTGGACTACGCAAAGGGTTTTTTGACCGAAACTGAGAATGACCTGTAGCTCTTAAGCCTATAGATGTTGTAACACCAACCACATCCTCGCCAAAAACAAAACCCTCAAACGTAAATCTGGTTAACCCGGGGACTCCTGCATCCTTCAACCCCAACCCCAAATCCGTGTGAAAGCCATAGAGGACTTCAAGCAAATGTCCATATCATCTCCCTGAAGAACCTATAGAGCTTCCCCGTAATCCGTAGATATTGTCACTTGGGTCTCTGAACGTGATCTTTTTAGGAAATCCCACTCTAAAACTGAAACCCTAAACGCAAATATGCCACAAGATACAGCTGCCTCCTCCACCGAATGCAGCTGTTGCTGCCGGCCGTGCAGCAGACAAAGCGCCTGCTAGGACTATAGTCCCCCTCAAGTAAATAGAATATGGATGATTCCCTAAATTACTGTTCCCAAAATGGGGGAAAATTATATAAGGCCCCGTATTATAATAGGAACCTAAATATAGGACGTAATTTAGGACAATCCCCATATGGAATTACGAAGCTTAAACAATCTTAGCTAAGTAGATAGAGTATGAAGTTTCCCAAGACCGTGAAAAGATCTCCACATACCCCAGATGCTATCTACTTATGGGGGCCTGCAGGCTCCAAGGTTTGGCATGTAGAGCTTAGGGCTCACGATATAGCGACAGTTGGATCCAGGTATAAAGTTTAGGGTTTAGGGTTTAGATTGAGTGTGTAGGGCCTTGAGGTTTGGACTGTGGAGGTCGGGGATAGGGTTAGGCTTCAGGGACTACGTTTTGGCTCTAGGGTTCGGGGCTTGGGGGCTTCAGGCACACGCTCCCAAACAAACATGCAACCCCGTGTGGAGCGCATGGGTCTCATGGTATGACATGTGTTTTTCTTGAATGCGTATACTGAGCTCGATGCACCCATGCACCCAACTACAAACAGAGCTATAGTCTAAACTCCTGGCATACCGCTTAACTACCCCTCAAATCGAACCCTATAACACGTTATACAGCTCCCTCTAAGGGGTTTAGACTATACCTCATTTAGGCCCAGTATCAGGTTGGAGAACCTGGGACTGGGCATCGAAATCACCATTCCAAGCAACAAAAGAATCCAACAGAGAAGCCTGCACCAGCATCAATCTCAGAACCCTGAACTGTACATTATCAGCCCCTCCAGAACCCGTCCTCTGTACATAAAACACGTACACAGGCACACTGAACCCTGAACCCTGTCCTTTGAACCTAAACCCGGAACTTGAATCTTGAACCCCAAGCCCTGCGTTCGGTTAGTGGCCTGCTAGGCCCATACCCAGACCACCCATGCCGGGAGGTGCGTAGCCTCCAGACCGACGGACTGTGGCAATTTAGCACTACCTGGACCCCAAATATGTGTAGAATAGTGGCCTTTTGGGCTGTTGTTTTGGTTTTCGGGCTATTATTTTACATACTTTTATGGGTTTAGGTATAGGGACTGGGAATTTTTAGTGCAGGCGCAGGGCTCAGGCTGCAAGGTTTAGGGTTTTTGGGCACCCATTTGCCTCCTGTCTGGGCAGTCCGGCTTGTTTGTACAGTGAAAGGCTCAGTTTTCAGAATTCAGGGTTCGAGGTGTGAGGATTTGGGCTTAGGTTTTGCAATGCCGTGGCTTGAACATGATACATGATGTTCAGCATCTTGTCGCGGCACTCGGCATCAGTATAGCATATACTATTGAGGGCATAGATTCGCGAGGGATTGGATGTTGGGAGGTCATGAAAGGTGTGCATGGACGGCTTGGCCTGGGTCACATCTGCCAGAGCCTGCCTTCTGAAAGAACCCTTTGTACCACTCCAGATACCCGCATCCTGCTTGTAAAAGAAAAGAGCAGGACTCCAATTGGGAAAGCTCCACATATTTGAGGAGTTCAAGGGGTACTTGACATACTGTCCCGAAAGGCTAACCCGTCCTAAGCCTTCTGTATCCCTTCGTAAGTAGAATCTCATGCCCTTAGTAACCTAGGGTCCCACAAAGTATGCTTAGACAGAGAATCGAATTTGATTGAACCATTCATGAAACGAGGACATGTATCTCTCTCTCCCATAGGAGTGAGTATCTTCAAAGCACATGAGACCATGAACCCCATGTCCACCTTTAGCAGCATCCAGGGTCTCTTGGTAAGATCTTATGAACACTTATTGGGATCTCATGAAAATGGCTCGGGGCCCAGGCCTATCGAGGACGGCGGCGGTCCTGCAGGAATCAAGGGATACGGACAACTTGGCTTCATGTTTAGGGTTGTAGGTTTACTGTAGGGCTGAGGGTTCAGCGTTTAGGGCTTAGGATGTAGAGCTCGGGGCTTACGAGTTAGGGTCTTTTTATGTATGAGTTGGGGTGAAGGAATTGGGGTTCATAGGGTCCAGGGTACGTGCATGTAATGAAGGATCCTTATGCCGTCGCACTTTCTCAGAAATCATCTCACAAAGATCTAGGAGAATCATCTCAGTGGGCTTAAGGTTTACGGTTTAGGGCTTCGGACTTAGGGTTTAGGGTTTAGAGTTGAGGGTTTACGGGTTAGGGTTGAGGTTTTATTAAATAGAGTTTAGGGACCCCTGTAGCAGTATCGATTAGACTAGGCCCCCAAATGCTGTGCTAACCATTCGGGTGCAAAGGCCTTTGGGCCTCGAACCCTGTAGGCAGAACTAACCGCACAGTTTCCTCTATTAATCCTGGCCCTGGGCCTCAACCCACAACGGATTCCAACAGCTGAATATATTTCCCAAAGCCCTTAAGACCATGAGACGTAGCCTCCACGCTCAAAATCATGAGCATTATCCTTTAAAGCCTCAAAATTGAAAACTATCAACATGCCTTCCCTGACTCCGGTGAGCCCTGGTCACAAGGCAAAGAGCGGCGCCTGCGTCGCGGCCGCGGTTCTCCAAGACGCTGTGAACTTGCCGAACAACCTGCACCGCCGGGGAAGTCTGACGAGGATCACGGCTGGGGATTTAAGTTTTAAGATATGTTAGTTAGGATCCATCCAAGGTTGAGGGTCTGGCAGGAGTTAACGGACTAAGGCAGGGCTGAGATGGAAACTTGAGGCCTCTTTGAAGTTCCGGGATTAGGGCTTGATTGGGCGCTTTTCGTGGATTCAGGGACCTCCGGGTGCCGTGGTGGAGCACTTAACTGAACAAACCGAAAGCCAAACGGAGAAGCCAAACTCATATGTCTGAATGCTTGCTTTTGGATGCTCGCCCTGAGTAACCGGCCTTTTTGGGATTTTGGGGGGCCATATGTACACATAGTCTTTATCCAGGACGATACCTTGAGCCTGCAGCTCTTTCTCCGCGCAGATAGGTGCGCCTCACCACAGCTACGTCGTGCCACAAAAGTGTCCACCAACAACTTCCCAATGTTCAGGAACCCTTCATGAATCGTTGCTGGACAGACATATCCATGAACAGAAGAACCATACACTTGCGCACGGGCACTGGTGTCCAACGACACGTAAAAACCTTCCCCAAGTGCATCATCCCTCCTATGGGAACGACCCCCTAGACCCCTAATGATACATGTTCCTCCCTTGGGGTGGAGGGGTTTTACTGTTCGGAAAGGGGGTGAGAATGGAAGCTGTCGACAGAAAAGAACCGTGGTTGTTTGGAATCTACTTGTAGCTTGACGGACCTTCTCATGTGCTGATAGCAAATATCTCTCCTGATATGAACCGAATCCGATACCGGATCAAGGGTCTTTTCAGAGGCAATGATATCTAAGGAATCTAAGGTAGCAGGGCGAGGCAACTTGTTCTACTTGAGGCTAAGAGCGAAGTTCTTACCGTTCCAACTAGCGGTATACGGGTCAATCGACTGACACCTAAAGTAAGCTCCTCAGTCCTAAGCCCTGAGCCCTCAACCCTAACGCCCTCATCAAAGCCCAACCCCAACCACACAACCCTGAACCCTAAACCCTAAATCCTAAACCCTAAGCCCTGAAGCTCAAAAAAAATCTGACAATGCTTCCGCATCAGGGCCCAGGATGCAGAACCAGTATTCTAGGAATGCTATCCTCCCTATTCCCCGCAAGAGCCGCAGAAATGAAAGCCCACAATATGTAGCCCCCAAACCTACATATCTAAACCCTGAGCCCCAGATCCTCGATCTCTAAACTGCCAACCCAACAACTAACCTGGAACCCTCCGTAGCCCCCTTTCAGCCCTTTCAGGTGATACTCGCCTTTGTGTAGGGCTTTGTCGGCCAAGGCTTTGAAGGCTGCTAAACTATCCTCCAAAGTCCTTCAAGGGTGTTATATACGGGATTATATACGAGAGTATTGTCGGGGTCATTAAGGGGGATACTAGGAGTTCAGATCATAGCTCAAGTGGAGTTCTCTTGACTCTCATGGTAACCCCACCAAGGCAACTTATCTTCAGTTCCTTAACCTTAGCCCACTTTACCCTAGGAAGAAAGAAGGTTCCTTTTTACGTACATAAGGAATCCCATACCCCCAAAAAGCATAGAGGATTCTAGATCCAGTAACAGCAACCCCCAGTGAGGCCGCCTCTAGCTTCTGCGAGGCGGTGCCTTTGATTTCCTTGGGCTTAGCAACTTGGGATTTAGGGTGCGACTTGGGGTTGGAAAGCGCGGGGGAGAAGGTTTCAGGGTCTAGGGCTTCGAGCGCTCTGATGAAAGGTTCTGGGTTGGAGGGGTTGAAGGCTTTTAGGATGTGGGTTTTGGCTCTATGGGACCAGGATTGTGGGTCTGAGTCCAAAAGCTTACTCCAGATTATGCATAGGATGGTGAACTCCTGTTTTCTCCAACCAGGAACTATATGAGTGTTTCTCAGAAGGGGCACCTCAGGGACCCTAAAAATAAATGGGTGTTATAGGGAGATACTTCGGGTCCTTTTTGAGGATGTTGAAGGGACCCAAATGGAAGGCAGTTCATCACGAGGAGGGTGTAGGAAGCAGGGGTTGCGGGTAAGGCAGGGATTCCCTTGATGGTCCATCCAAGATAGACAGCGCTTGAAGAACTTTGTGTGTAAGAGAAGGCTACAACAGTAATGGTAGAGGCGATAGTAATAATAGCAAGAATGACAGTAACAATCAGAAGAAGAAAAGAATGATCATCCTCTTGATGGCGCTCCTGGTAGCAACATTTACAATATTTGCAAGAAAACACGAAGATTCTTAGCTACAAATTTAGGTTGGAGTGTCCGCTGATTGCCGCATGAAATCTTTACGTGTCGATCATGGTGTATCAGCAGTAGGAATAAGGGCGAATCCTACTCTTGCGCCTCAGCTGCCACTCGCTCCACGGCTTTCCGGACTGGTTTTGAATAAGGGATAAGGCAATACAGCATACCGGGGTTACATGGGGATTACATTTCCATATTCCGTACTAAGATCCCGTAAGCTCCACTGGTGCGAAAGCGTATCCTAAGCACGTAAGGACCTCTTCAGCGCCAACTCCTGAAGGTGTCACGTACGGCTGACGCCGACAAAAAAACTTACTTACTGGTTCTTGGTATGGAATAAGGGCAGATAATCCCTATGTAATCCTGATATACTAAATCCCTTATTCCCTACTAAGAAGCAGTAAGCTTATGATGATCAGCCGGGATGTACGCTGCCAGTGCTCGAAGGAGCCACACCTAGAGCTAGGCGTGCACACTGGTGTAGCATGGGGCTATTTGGAGTGGATCCCTGTAAAGCGCATAATCTTAAACTCTAAAGCCTAAACCTAAGCCTAAACCCTAAACCCTAAACCTTAAAGGCTAAACCCTAAACCCTAACACCAGCACCATACGAAGGCTCCGAGTCACGCACCTGCTGGAGGAACATCCCTACCTACCTTACCTGGTGCCTAATGGGGGAGGGAATATTGGGACTAGTATAGGGACATGTAGGCGGTTCATATATAGGGATTGTTACAAGGATCCATTTCCGCACTCTCCCCAAAGCACTACTAAGCTACCCTATGCCCAACTCAACTCTCAAGGCCTTGAATCAACGAGCACTGCTAGCACGGTGCGCGCAGTGGGGAGACTCTGGCTGTGTGCAGTATAGGGAGGCGTTGAATGTCTTAGTGTGGGCTGCGCACTCAGAACCATTGGAGATACCTCGTGGGAGTTTGGGTTCGAGGTACCAGCGGAAGGCTTGAAGACAGGACTCACTGGCAACCTATTCCAGAGGTGAGGACACAGACAAACCAGAGAAAAGCGAGAAGTTAGTGTTTCTCGAACCCGTGGTTCGATTATCCTTTCCCCAAAAATCATCGAATAGGAGCCCCCAGAATCACATCTAAATCTTCTTTTAGTATATTGAAAAGCCCTATTCTCTAAACTCTAGTTCCTACACCGTAAGCCGTAAGCCCCAGTCTTGAAGCAGCAACCCCCAATAACTTCACCTGAAACCTTACACTCTCAAAAACACCGCCAAGGGTCCCGGCACCTGCATGAGTACATAACTAAGCCCCGCAAGTACCCATTTAGGAACCCTAAACGCTAAACCCTAAACCCTAAATCCTAAACCCTAAACCCTCGATCCTACTGGACCTTTTGGACCCTGAGACCTTTTTAGTCCAGATGCCACGAGCCGAAAGCGGTACTCCTGACCGTCCTGGATTCCATAGATGAGCCATAGTCCCACTCCTAGTATCCTCCTTACTAACTCCCTAGTATAGGGTTTAGCGTGTGGGGTCTGGACTCCTAGCATCCCCCTTAGTAACCCCCTAGTATAGTGTTTAGGGTTCAAAGTCTAAACTCCAAGTATCCCCCCTAATTTAGCCTACAGTAATCCCCTATATAATCCCTTATAGAATATAGCCCCCTTCAAAGAGTTCAGCCTATGGCTCAGATTAACTGGAGGATCTTTCTCTTTCTGGTAGAGGATTTGTTTCAGGCCTCTGGGGGTTGGGGTTTATGCTTTGAGGGGGCTTAGGTTAGAAGTTTGGCGTTACTGCTTCCAGGGTGGGAATTCTAGCGCGCCTGGCGCAATTGGAATTTTACGATTGAGGCTGCTGGGTTCTGAGCGTTCTTGTTCTTATCGCAAATCTGGCTCTAGGGCATTGGGCAGGTTGCCAGTGTACACTGTCTCACGCGCTTCTTGGAGTCAGTGATCTGGAATAGTTTTGCGCGATTCCAAGCATACACAACAGTGTTGTGCGTCTTTACATAGCACAGAACTGTTGTTACTGCCGAACGCCTCCAGGATGCGGAAGTGTACACATATCATAGTCACTGTGTGAGAGAGATGGGGCTAGAGAGAGAGACAGAGAGGGAAGGGAAGCAGGTCAATACCGACCTTATGTGTAAAAAGACAGCAATGTACCCCTCACTTCAACTTTCAACCGGAACGCCAAGCCCTGGCCGACAGCACCGCAACCTCCCAACTCGCAAAACCCGGACATAACCCTCATCTCCTAAAACCTCGCACCCCCCGCCCCTCGGGGAACCCAAAAACCTGAAGCCCCAAATCCGAACCTTACCACGCAAGCCCCAAGCTAAGCAAACCCTAAACTTTCAAACCTCAACCTCAAACACGTAACCCGACCCAATCCCCCAAACCTTGGGTACCTATAATAGGGGTAGCAGTAAGTTCTATTCAGTGTCCAACTGTTACTTAGCGGGGGCAATACCCAACCTAAACCCTAATCAAGGGTTCCTGGGTTGTACACCTAATGCCGTACCCCTAAAGGTTTCCCCAACATGGCCTTAATATAGCCGTTAATGTAGTCCCCCAGAGTCCCTTAAAGGGGTCCCCAAACCCAGGGATCCAACCCTAGGAGTACAAGCCTGAAACCTTTGACCTAACCCCAAAACCCTAAGCCCAGGTTACTTGGAACAAGCTCCTGGAGTTGCTCCGCTTTATGCTGTTGCACCTGCGCACCCAGACCCATGGGAGTTGGAACTTAGGGCTTGGGATCTAGGATGTGCAGCCTAGACTTTGGATGTCGGAGTTTGGGTTTCAAATGTGTAGGAACTAGGTTTTTGGGCTTAGGATCTAGATCTCCCTTTTCAAATCATCACGCTATCAACCATTAGTCAACAGAAAAGGTGGTATAATAACTTATTATAGGGACCCCCCAAAATGGTACCCCTAATTTTGGGAAACCCCAAGCCCTACACCCTATTCCCTAAACCCTAAACCCTATCTAGGGCCTATGTACCCCTATATAAGCACCCAAAAAAGGACCCCTAATTTGGGGACAGCTCTGAGCGGTCTGGGCAGTTTCTGGGAGAATCGCGGTGTACGGTACGCAGGGAACTATGGACAGAATTCCTTAAGCCCTATAAACCCTTGACATTATAGGATTGGGCATTGTGTTTGGGTCTTTCTGTCATCTAAATTCTAAACCCTAAACTCTGAAGCGAGTTCAGGAGCTCAAGATTGAGGACCTAAGTGCCAAGCATGGGGCTTGAGGACTTCCGAGGTGCAAGGTTAGCGTCGGTCTGGCACTTGAGTTTAGGTCTTAGGGTTTAGGGTTTAGACCCTAAACCGAAACCCTAAACCCTAAAAGGATTTAGGGTTAGGTTTAGGGTTGAATTAGGACGGATCTGCGAGTTTCAGGCTGTAGCTTGATGACACGGACGGCTCCCCTAATGGCTGGTGCTGTTTTGGCCACCCCTTTAAGCACGTTCAGGGTTGTTTAGGTTTGGCGGTCCCTCAAACTTCTGGATCCCACGGCAGAGTAAGCTGATATGCAGATGTATATTAACTGGAGATCTCATGAGGGGGTTCCTAAAACTGGGGGGTCCCTATTGAAGTCTCCCCATATGCAAGACTACACTTTCAGGGGGTACATATGGGGACACTTTCGGAGACTCCCAATTTCGGAACCTCCCACAATTCGGATGAATAAATGACATGAAAAGATCTGCCTAAGCCCTTACCCTAAAACCTAAACCCTCAACTGTTTGGGTCCTGGAGGGCGCAGTTGGGGGTTGCATTGCTATTAGGGCCCTTGAAGAGGCTTACACGCCTCAAGAGGCGAGTTTTCTCAACGCAGGGGCGTAGGGTGTAGAGTTGACTTACTAGGGTTTAGGGTTTAGGGCTTAGGGTCCTCAATAATGCAAAGCCTCGCCACCTCAACCCGAAACCATAGATTGTTCATTCCAATTTAGGGTTCAGGGTTTAGGGGAATAAATATTCAACATGCTCCAAACCCATACCCCATAATCTGAATACTCAAGGACCCCAGGGGCGTGGGGACTATCAAGGACAAAGCCATCACACATACAATCAACATAGACAGTAAGTCGGGACGCTGGCCATTTGAAAGGAAACCAGCCCCCAACAAGCAAACAACATCCTCATCGCAAGCCCAAACCCTAAACCCTAAACCCCAAACCCTGAACCATTAACCCTGAACCCTAAGCCCGAGATCCCAACCCCTACGCTCAAAAACGTGTGCCCTACCTAAACCATCCCGGCACTGAGAGGGAACAAGCAGTTTAGGGTTTAGGGTTTAGGGAAAGCACTCTAAAGTTCCTGGCCCTCAGTTGGCACTGGCAAAGGGTTATAGTGACCATTGCAGGGATCATTAGGGAGGAGCCGCGCCCCACCTCTCCATTTAACCCTCAACCCTGAACCTCTAAGCCCGTACACCCCCTAACCGTGAATTCCCCCCCCCCTGCATAAGCCCCAAATCGGCGTTTTGACTGAAGAACGGATCCATTGTCTTGCGCAACTGCACCAAAAGTGGATCCCGGAATGAGGGAGGATTCCCAAGAAGCCATCAGAGGATGTCAGAAGGGAGAGGTGGTGTCAGGCTTTATGGGTTTAGGGGCTTGGCTTTTTAAGGATTTTGGGGTTTAGGGCTTAGGGGTTAGGTTTCGGGAGTTGCAAGTTTGAGGGTTAGTGTTGAGGGGTTAGGGGCCTATCAGAATGATTAGCGGTGCTGGCTTGTGAGCGAGAAAAGTCGACCTTTGAGGACTACCCCCCTAAGCCCTAAGCCCTAAACCCTAAACAAGGTGGCTCTAGAGTCTAGACACGTTCGAGTTGCGACCAGGATCTGGGGAGTTTGCCTGGAGGTCCTGCGCTGGGGTTTAGGGTTTAGGGTTACAACCCAAGTATGAATCCATAAGTATGGTTATATAGGCCATCTGAGCCATTGTCTAAGCGCCTAGTATCCCCCTTAATAACCGTATAGTAGTCCCCTATAAAATCCCCCTATATGACTGCCTTTAAGGACTTTAGACTATATGGCTCATCCTAGGGCTCGGCTGTATATACGTACAGTGGCACAGTAAAATGGCGAGTTTCAGTCCCTTGCAAAGTGTATGCAAAACCGTGTTTCCTGTTGCTCCCATATATAATCATGCAATCCCCTATGTAACCCCCTTTAAGGAGTTTAGACTATAGATCTTGTGAAGACAATGTGGGGCTTGTCGGAAAGCCGCCCATTCAGGCAGACTTGAGCAGTATAGTCAAGATGGTTCCCGTGAGTGGGGCTGGCTTGGCCATCTTAAAAAGGAATGCGCTCTGCACACTCATTAAGATACCATAAGATACTATGACAATCTGTAAGTACTTTCTGCTGGGATTCAGTAGAATAATACAACTATTTTATCAACAATCACACAGTGTGGCGTGGCCTCAACGTATGGGTTTGCCTCGCATCCCTCTTAATTACCCCTAAAATACTCTCCCATATAATCCGCTGTATGAGCCCCCCTTAAGGAGTCCAGAGTATAGCTCATGTGAGTTGGAGGCATGTCCATTCTTGTAACGTCTTACCTCGTATGAGATACAGTCAATATTTCCCATATATGGTTTAGTTCAGGGTTCAGGGTTCAGGCTTCATGGGTTTCTTCCTAGGGAATATGTCAGGGACTAAACTAACCTACCCTATGTCCATGTTGGCCCTTAATTAAGCACCATCTAGGGTTCTGAGCATTTCCCAAAATTAGGGATCCCCTTTCGGGGTTCCTACAATAGGGGTCTACATTAGGGTCGCGTCATTTAGGGAAACTACACTTTTGGTTTCCAGCATACTCGTTCTTTTTAACTACAGAATTGGGCACCGCCCGCTACTCACTTGGGGAATCATCGTGCGACTGCTCGAATTTTGAATCGGGAGTTTCTCAAAAAAGGAGTGCCTGCCGACATCCCAGGGATACGTACCGTTGAAACCTGACGAATTAGAGGTCAAACTGAGGTACCCTATACTTCCTTAGACCCCTGTACCGCCTGTAGACATCTCAGCGATGCATAGGGATGGCAAGGCACTATTGAGGTCCCCCTTGAGGACTTTGTGCCTTAAGAAACTCCAGGTGACTGGTCCCGGATCGCGCAATCCGGAAGCTGGAAGGCTTGAGCAAGACAAGGCTTCGCATGGTTCCAGGATTAAGATTCAAGGGGCGGCTCTCAAGGTAATTGGCCGTCGTTTTACTTGAGCTATAATCTAAACTCCTACTATCCCCATTGATAATCCCGAAAGTGGTCCGCTAATGATATTCCCCTATATAACTCGTTTAAGGAGTTTAGACTTTAACTCATTCGGCGTCCAACGCGCGGCTTTCCAACAACAATGACCAAGCATGCTGAGGGCTATTGCGAAGTGATGACTTAGCTTACGCGCTCCTGCGGTAACAGTTGCTACCAGACTGTTTCCTCATCAGCATATTTTTCTCGAACTTGTAGTTTCATCCTCCTCCTTGGGTTTCAGGTGTAGGGTTTTACATTACATAATGAATATTAGCTACTATAGGACCCCAGTATCCATTTCATGTGCGCTTTTCCATTTTACCCTCCATTTAATGGTCCTCACGTGGGGGCCGTGGGGAGTTTAAGGTTTAGAGTAACCCTGAACCCAAAACCCTAAACCTTTAATGGGTTTTAGGTGCAGAGCTTAAATCAAGTTTAGAGGAGTAGCCCCTCGTTTGGGCGACGGTTTTAACCAACATGAACTGCGGCCGCGGGCCTGCGGCTTCTTTCCAAAAAGGGGCTTTCCCAAAATCAGGGGTCCCTTCTGTTGATATTATCATATTTCATGGTCTGAGTGTACTGCAGTACCAGAAGTCCCAAGGTACAAGGCACTTCGGGTCATGCAGGATCATAAACCCCAAATCTTGCACCCATCTTGTCTTCCTTATTCTCAGATCTTGAGCTCCCTGAGCCAAAAAAACTTCACACTCCTTTGTTGTAGTAGGGGGATAGGAACCCAACAAATGCGTGTGCACCTACCCAGCTACGATTGGGATAGTTTTCAACATGCGTAAAACCTACAGATCCAGCAATGACCCAGTTTTGGGGGGCTTCCATAACAAAGATCTGTAGTATTTGGGTGTAGATAAGGGAGGGCCCCGGTTTTGGAAATACCCACAAGAGTTAGGACATTGTAGGGTCATTGGCCCCATTTGACATGCAAAGCATCTGAAGTTCTGCGAGTGGTCTGCTCATTTGGCTTATGCTTTCGCTTCCTAAGTTCTGAACCCTCAACGCTTCAACCCTGAATTCTGAACCTCAACGCTTAAAACCTGAATTCTGAACCCTAAGCAATTATAGTCCCCTAAAGTAGATAGAACATGGCTTTGGATCTAATATAATAAGATCCCCACACACCCCATATTCATCTACTTAAGGGGAACTAGAGGCGTTAGAGTTTTCCCTCACAGTGCTTCAGATTTTGAATGTAGAGTGATGGAAATGGTGTTCAGGATTCGGGATGAAACTGCTAGGGTTTAAGGTTAGGGTTTAAGCTTTAGGGGTTGGGGCTTAAAGGAAACGAAATTGAAACAACTACATCAGCGGGGGAGTAGAGGAGCTATAGTCTAAACTCCTAGTATCCCCCCTAGTAACCCCTATAATACTCCCGTGTATGATCGCCTATGTAACCCCCTTTGAGGAGTTTAGACTCTAGCTCACATAGAGGACTACTTGGCTGAATTTCTCCATCTAACAACTGGTAGGGCTAGTAGGGTCATCTTGATGATATGATGGGTCCCTCAAAAGGGGGTACCTTCAAAACCCTAGGGATGGGGATTATGGGGTCCCTGGCAAGGAATTTCACAAGTAGTATTGTGAGAAGCTTACGTTTGCATAGGCTCGAGGGTTCTTACGCTTGTATGATTATCACAATCCTCAACCCTAAACCTTTTTTGGGGGTCCTCAGATTTGTGGCATACGTGGGGGACCCGCATCTTCTTGGCAGATGTAGTATGGTTTAGGGCTTCGGGCTCTGGGGGAGCCTGGCTGTAGATGGGGAGTGTGAAGCACCTGAAGAGCGAGCCAAAAGCAAATGGTTAGGCCTGTCTAGCAGACGGTCTTATCAACCAGAAGTGGTTCAGAGGTTTTGTACTTCTCTTTATTGGGCTGTAAGCCAAAACTGACCACTGAACTTGAATGAGCACAGAGACTTGGTCATGAAGCAGCTGCTCGCAAAATTCAGTTTCTTCGCCGTCCAGTCTTCTAACGCTGAAGAAAGAATCGCATTAGCTTGCGTTGCCAACGAAAAACACTCAGGGTCATCCGTGCGACTGCGGCAAAGCTACTTGCTCGAATGTTGAGCTTGCTAATTACAGCTGATGAGCAACGTCTTGAAGAGACCACCATACATGAATAAACCTAGGAACTATGGCAGCGTTGTGTAATTAGAGGCATGGATCCGGTCCATCAACTGAATTTTCTCGTATATTAAACCATACATAAACCATGAAACAGTCATGCAATCGAGTGGCTAAAAAAAAGAGTTGCTGGTAAGAAGCCAGCTATAGCTTGAACTCCTTCCTACACGGCAGTTTGGAAGCCCTGCAACCTGAACTGGCATGTCCCTCAAAGTTTACAGTTTAAGGTTTTTGGGGTTTAGGGTTTGGGGCTTACAAGATTTAGGCCCTGAACCCTTTAGGGCTGAGTTTTGGGGCCTAAGAGTTTACGTCCCAGGGGCGTGGGTGCAGGGACGCGACACGAGCAGGCCCAGGGACCTACCCTAAACCCCAAACCGTGTGTGTTAGGAGCAGGGACTGAGGGAATCGATTCCTGTAGCAATCCCTTTGTGGAAGCTAGCAGTTGGCCCCTAGGGGCCTATGGGTATACAGGGGTCATAAGGGAGTTGTGAAGGTCCTTATCTGGATTCTATAGAATTTTAACTTGAGAAGTACCTATTATCCCAAGTGATGATCCTATAGCCCTCGCGCAATCCCAAACGAAGCACCAGGGAGACACTTCATTTCCTGCCTCCCTGGACCAGCGCCCTTCAGAATATGGCAACTTAACCCTGCAAAAACAGACGTCTGACCCTTTTTGATACATGCCATGCCATGACGTCGCAGGAAGCTAGAAGTCCCGAAGGTAAAGAAGGCACAGGGTTGAGGATCTAGGGGTTAGCATTCAAGCCTTGCGGATTAGGGTTCAAGGTTTGGGGTCTGGGGGCATGGATTTATGTTTCAGGGTTTGGGGGATAGAGACTAGGGTTCAGTGTGATGAAAGCCAATATGAAGATACGAGCGTCCGGCCATGAGGCACTGTCAGCTGGAGTTCCTTCTATGAACATTTGGGTTGCGGGTTTAGGGTTTAGGGTGTGAGGGCCTTCTAAGTTGGGAATGAAATTCTTGCAGTATCACAAGTAGGAATGAAGATGTATAGATTGGGACCGTCTTGGCTGCAATCCTGCGATTTCATGATGTTGGCGGTGTCAGAAGTAATCTCTGGAACCAGAGGCACATACCCACATGTGAGTAAGAAACAGTCTGAACAACTATGGAACATGCCAATCCGGCTCCTGATCTTCACACCTATGATCGCTCTGCTCATGATATGGGTCGTTGTCAAAACATGGTCCCTTTTTGGGATTCTAAACAGCTTGGGCCGTGTGCTGCTAATTAGGGAACCAAAATTCGACCCTGATTTACCACATGAGCTATAATCTAAACCTCTGGTATCCCTCCTCATGACCCCTATAATACCCCCCTATACTAGGTTCCCCAGTACACCCAGAAAAACAAAGGTACCCTTTTTCCTAATGGTCAGTTTTGAATAAGGAGACCCCCTCAAAAAGGGCAAAAGGGTACTACTGGGGTACCTAGTATATAACTCCCTTTAAGGACTTAAGACTAGAGCTCATATCAGTGTTCCGCCTTGAAGATGAACTCTGAACCTTGCACAACCCATTTCGCAACACCAGTGTCATCTAGAACTACAAGCTATTTCCTGGTCCTAGCTTATGATTTTTCCTTAAATATTTCCTCATCTCGCCTGTTCATCTACAAGCCTGAATATTTGGACAGGGAATTCTGGCATGTAGCGTAGCAGAATCATACGAGGATTATTGTCCCAGAGGCCCAAATGGTAGTTTCCCAAAATAGGGGGACCTCAATATAGACCCAAAAATACCATAGTCCTTATTATTGGGGCCCCCAAAAGGGTACCCCTAATTTTGGGAAACCCCCAAATCAAGTCTCCATCTTACTCACAATCAACAACTTGGCAGGTGCCATGTAAAATTCTAGCAGTGGCTGGCCAATGCAGTCATTCGGGCATCTGCGGTTTTTTTGTTCTGCGTGGGTTGGGAGGGTTAAGGGTTTAGGGGACGCAGCGGTGTTGGGTGTTGATGGTTTAGTGGGAGTTTAGGGCTTGAAGGGTTCCAGTTGAAGAGTTGTGTGTAGTTGAGGGTTTAGGAGCTCCATAGTTGAGCCTTCAGGTCCCCCAAATAAAGGTCTGTAGGAATCCAGGAAGATAAGTGCTTTCTTCAGGGATTGAGCCGGGCAGGGCAAAAACCTAAGACTGAGGAGTCAGGCTACGGCAAGGCAGTGATGCAGTATGAAATGCCACAAAGTATTATGTCCCTTTGATCCTGAACCTTGCCGCGCCAGAAGGCACTGTCGCTGCTCTAGTGGACGGTTCGGCTTTATGACGTTGCTGCCCCAAATAACAGGGTGCCCGCCATCATAGACTCTAAACTATTGCTGATTTGGGGGACCTCTTTGAAGGGATCCCTAATTTGTGGGAAACTCCATGTGGTAGTTTCCCTCAATAAGGGGACCCCAATATGGACCCCCATATATTATAATCCGTATTATGGGCGTACCCCTAATTTTGGGAAACCCCCATGTAGACCTTTGCAAACTGTTGGAACCCAAATGTGGGGCTCTCAGGAGCATGGCAGCAGCTACGAGATGAGGCCAAACCCTACAGAGCGACTGTAGCAGCTCTGCTTACAAAAGCCTAAACCCTAACCCCTAAACCCTAAGCCAACAGCAAGACATATCACCCTCTTGGATCTCTAGAGGTCTCTGTGTAGTGACTGCTTAGTAAAGCGCTTTTGACAGGGATTTCTGACTCTTTTTACGGACGAGGTATTACCTGGACCACCCACTCACCTCACGACGGATCTCTCTCTTTGAATACTGAGGTTCCCCTACACCGCCTACTTAGAGCAGGGCAAAACTCGCGTTAATAACCAGGTAATACCCTAGACTCACTTAGACTTCCTTTTCTAGATAGCACTAGTGTTTTGTACTATGCCTACCTCACCCAAACATCAGAACCCCGCACCACCCCCTAATGTCGAATATTCCGGTGGTGGTATACCATGGTATCTTAAAACTATCAGAGTGATACAGGGTTTTGATATCAGGGGAGGAAAAAGATGATTACCTACTTAGACTTGCTTGTCGTTAGTAGGGAGTGAAGGAACAGGATCTCTATATAATCCCTAGAAAATATATTCCCGTATTCCCTATCCTCCAGTAAGTAGAACGACCAGCCTCCCGACGGACGTCTTGCTCGCTCCACTGCAACGGGCAATTTGAAACACAAGCGCGAGCATGGTCAAGAGTAGCATCGCAATCTGACACCAGGGCTCGGCGTTTAGGGTCTAGGCATATGAGCCCATATGAGTCATAATCTAAACTCCTAGAACCCCCCTTATAAACAACACCCCTATAGTAGTCCCCTGTAAAGCCCCCTTTAAGGAGTTTAGACTATAGCCCATATCAAAAACGAGGAGAATCCAGAGTATAGGCTCCATACTCTTGCTACAAGATTATGCTTTCATAGTTGTCTTCTTTATGGGGTTTAGTACTAAGAACAAACAAAATCTGCTTGTAACTTGGAGTCAGTGCCCTAAAGCCTATCGGGATGCCGAGTACTGAAGTTGATATTGAAAGTGCTGCACGGCCTTGATATTCTGCAACACCATAAGTTCCACAGAAGACTTGAGATCATGCAGGAGTTTTAGTATCAACCATAGGATTCAGGGCTTAAGTATTCAGATCCAGGGCTCAGAGTTTAGGGTTTTTTGCTTGAGGGCTGAGGGTTTAGGGTTTAAGGTTTAGGGAGTATGGAGTATGGTGCATAGATTGATTAGGGTGCAGTGTACCGGAGCCTCTAAGAAGAATATGTCAATTTCCTTAACTAGGCCCGCTTTTTCGGTGCCTTTGAATCACTTCCCCCTCCTGTTTGAAATGGATAATGGGTTTTGGGTTGAGGGCTTAGGGCTGAAAATCCTGTAAGATGGTCCTTAAGAACCCTAAACCCTAAACCCTAAACCATTAACTCACCCTAATAAGAAGTAACGGGCGGCTCTGCGGCAACTAGGGGACTAAGAAGGAGTGACAGGGGATTTGGGAAGTCCTTGATGCCGTAGGCTTCCATTTTCATCAGGGCTTACCCAGGAGCCTTGCAATGTGGATTCTCTTTTTTAAGGTTTAGGGCTTAGGGTTTTTAACTCCTGGATTTTCTTGTGTTTACAGGGCTGTTGCTCAGGAATTTATACCGAAGAGATATGATTGATTAGCTACTCAGAAATAATTCGTCAAGTAACTCGAACTTACTAATTTCCAAAGTGATGAATAAACCTAAACCCTAAACCCTAAACCCCTAAACCCTAAACCCTGAACTACTACAACTATTCAGAGCACATGGCCTGTCGCACCCTATAAGCCTAAGGGCGCTGATTACACTCCTGGAAACTAACATGGAAACCCAAAAGGGGCCCTATAAAGACTACAGTCACTCTAAAATTAGGCCATATGGGTTTCCATGTTAGTTTGGGGGAGTCTACCTACCTAGTGAACTTCGAAGTCTTGACGGTTGGAACTTCCGTGATCTAGGCCAGAAAACCCATGTGGAAAGGCTACAAATGCTGAAAAAGGCTGCTGACCCTTTTCGCTGCATTTGGGCCATAATCTAAACTCCTAGCATCCCCTTAATTCCCCTTTTATTACTACCCTGTATAATCCCCTTTAATAAAGGAGTTTGACTGTAGCTTATTTTAACACGGGCACATAACGACAAAGTTGCTACCCGCACATGGCGCTCGCACATGCTGACTGATAGCGGTAGCCCGTCAGTGACACACTAAGACCTTCTGACAGAATGATAAGCGTTTGGGGTTTAGGGTTAAGGGCTTAGGGTCTTTCTGTTGTACCCTCCATATCCCTATATAACCCCTACATAGCCATATAAAACCATTATAAACCGCCTATAACCCCCCTAAACCCACAGGCAATTGTCTTGGTTCAGAAGTTCCAGGGCTCCTGGCTTGGCTTTTTTAACCTTCAAAGTCTTTCAGGGGCTGGATGGCTTTGGCGACTTCACGACTTCACCCAGCCAGTCCGCGGGCAAAGCAAACATAACAACAAACCCAAGATCAGGATCTATGATCTATATGTATGGTCATCCAAATGTACAGCTCCCCGCAAGTACTCCCTCACATGAAATGCTTCAAGCATAGATGCTCTACAGAAGTAGGCCGACTTTGAAGAACGAAGACCAGCGCATGCTCATTATATATATATATATATACATCTACAGTACACTTAGATGTCTACAGTTTACACATGGAGAACAAACTAAAAAACCAGAACCCAAGCCCTAAGCCCTTGCCCTGAGACTTCAGATGCTGAGCCCTACAGCTGTAAGTCTCCCAAGCGTAGGCAGTCTCTCAACTCTGGGGTTTAAGGTTTAGGGTTTAGGGTTTAGGGTTTGGGGGTTTAGGGTTCCCAACTCTTGACCGATGCCCACATGGCATACCGGATCTTTGCGGGCGGCAGAGCTCAGGGGCGTCCCTTCGAATCACCTCCTGGAAATAATCCTAACCCCCCTAAGCCATAAATCACCAAACACTGTCAAAGCCTAAACCCCTAATCCTAAATTCAAAACCCTAAATGCCCCAAGCCCTAACCCTATACCCCGAACCGAGTTTCAGGGCGCAGGGCTCGAAATTGAGGGATTTGCATATAGGAGTTCCTTCAAAGGGGGATTATGAGGTCCCTATTAGGGATTCTGCGGGGAGTATTTTGAGAACTTCCCCGGTAAATTCTAGGCATGTGGATGGCTGTCCGGTCTTAAAGCTTGAAGAAAATGATGTGTGGGATCGGGATTGTATGGAGATGTAGGTTCTTTGTGAGAACAAGCCCTCATGCAAGGATGCCAATCTGTTGGCCACACCCTTGGGCCAGAAGCAGAAGAGCTAGAAGACGTGGTGTGCAATTGTTCTCGACTGCTGGAATTTCTAATTCTTTCCGAAGACCCGAAAGGTCCTTCATACATAAGGGGTATAAGGGCTATAACAAGTTCTGGGGAATCAAATAACGGGTATCCTCTCCTACAGTTGCCCTAGATGAGACTAAGCGTTGTTGGGCTGTCAGCATAACGATATCCGGAGCTGTTCCGTTTTGAGATGCTGTGTCCTGCGTAGATGGTCAAGGTTTAACGTTTATGGTTTGTGGGAGTCTACCCTTATCCCGAAGTCTAGGCACCTCAACCCTGATCCCCAGGCCTGAACCCCCAAACCTCCAAGTGACTGGGTTGCTGCTAAATCGAATTAAGTCACCATATTTTGGGTGTATAGTAAATGATAAGGTTTCTGCTGTTTCCTTATTATAGTAACTTCATTTAAGGTCCTCAGCAGCAATCCAACTTATTGGTTGGTTCTTTCCGTACTAGAAAGGACTCAAAAGATCCAAACTCAGCCCTCAAAGCCTCACATTCGAAGAAGTTGAACTGTTCTCTTGAAGAGCATCTACTGCAGAAGCTAAAAAGAGCTCTAAACCCTAAACCGCAGCAAATTGTAGCGAGCCACCCCCAAGACCGACTTAGGAAGAGATAGAAGTTGTAGTGTAAGTAATGCCATTTCCGATTGCAAACTTGTTCGCAGTCAGTGTACCTTGTAATAAGAACAATGATAACAAAAATCATACGCCCCATGTAACCCCTGCGCCCACTTCCCCTTAAGCACCCAAATGTTCTGGGATGTTCATTAGCAGTCAACAATTACAAAACCACCATCCGCCACCTCATGATACGCAACCCCGCCAAACGGAGAAGGCCTATTGAGTATAATTATGTGTGTATACATATGGGTGGTTGTGAAAATTATGGTCCTATTTGTGGGTGCCCTAACTATCAGGTGCCGTAGGATCCAAATAGGAACCATAATTTTGACAACCACCCATATAACCCTTAATCATCCCGAAGACGACCTTCAATTTCTGATTCTGGTGGCTGGACGGGCCCACAGTCTAGGCGAGGTGCCTTTTTGGAATAACCTACAAAAAGGAATCTAGGATCCCAAAAAAGCGGGAGTGGAGCCCAACTGCAGAAGCTAGTACTACTCCCTTGATACCACCAGGACCCCCAAAAATGGCCATAAGCTGCCGAAAAGTTGCCGAAAAAGTCAATATCCTACATAGTTCGGTGGTTTAGGCAATTTCTTCTTCGGAGGTACGATCTTCCGAAGAGACCTCTCTCGGCAGCCGCGTTCTTTTTCACGACGTGAGAAAGTTCGTCGAAAATGAGACGCAGACTCTCATACCCTCGGGGGGCTTCCGTCTTTAAATAATACCTACGTTCAGCCCTAGAGTCTATGAAGAATACCTACTTTGGGCTGCCGGGCTTTCTAATGTGGGAACTAGTCCTCCCTCTCCAGCGTTCTCCATATGCCGAATGGTGTTGAAAAGGTTTCAACAAGACATGGAACTCCGCAAGACGTGGCAGCCCAAAGTAGTCAACTTTAGGTGACAATGGAGCATTTATCAAGAAACATCCCCTCACCTCATACAAAAACCCTGACCCCTTCGTAATCTATGGCGGGAATCTTCTCATTTTTTGAGAAGAGAGGGGAACAAGAGGGGAGCCTCTCATTTTCCCGACACTCGCAGACCTTGCATTTGAAGGATCTGCCAAATGAGCCCTTGGTGGTGAGGCCCCTGCATTAAAACTTTTAGGGTTGCGGGGTTCAGGGTTTAGGATTTATGCTTCGGGGGCTAGGCATTTTTTAAATGTTGGGCTGAGGGCTTAAAGTCGAGGAGTGCAAGGTTTAGAGGCCCAGGCTTCGGACTTCGGGCTTGGGTGGGTTTTCAAATAAATCGTTTGTTGGAGTGCTATGATGGCATAGTGTTCAGAAACCCTATACCCAACGTACAGCTTCAGCGGGAGACTACCTTCGTTCACTTCTGAAGCATGCGGTGCCAGGAGGCTTAAACTAACTGGAAGTTACCGGGCACTGGACGAGTGGATCCCCACAGTACCTCCCACAGATCCCTAAATAATAGTTGTTTTTTTCATCCTATGATTTCACTCCCTACTGCACACAGGGGCTCACCTCAGGAAGGGCCCATACTTAGATCTGCGACTTGCGACTACCTGGAGCCCATCCGTTAAAGACAACAACCTTCGACGCAGCTTAATGGGTTGCAAAAAGCCTAGGGAGCCAAGCAAGCGCAACATTGGAGAAATCACTTATGGGGCACCCGCTAGTTAAGAAAGCTTTCCAAGTGTTTAAGAATTCCCTAAATCCCATAACATTTTTGAGAGGAGCAAATGCATCAAGTTGGCCGTGCTGCTTGGTCAGCCGTCGTATGTAGAAGAAAACGTTGAAGCCGAATATCAGAACTCGAATTACAGAAGCAATTTGCTCAAGACCGCTGAAGAAACACCATCCTGTTCTTTCGATTGAATTTGAGAAATTTAATGAACGTGCACAAGAAAGGTATAACAGGAACCCTGCATTTTAAACCCTCAGCCTTATACAGCCTGAGTAGTTTCTTTGACACTCATAAGTTGAACCTTGCCCCTCCTGTTGAAGATCAGTGAGCACGATTTGCTGGCTTCGAGCTACAGACTTCTCATATGAGTGGTTGTCAAAATTATGGTCCCTTTTTGGCTCCCTATTACAGTATAATGCAGGACCTAATATTTAGGGTACCCAAGAAGGGATCATAATTTTGACAACCACCCATATATCGCTATAAGACCCTATCGTATAAGGAAGCCTTTGTTATCCGATGTGCGAATCTGTGCGAAAACTTGCGCAGCCTGGGACATCTACATACACTTTTTTGGTTTGATTAGGGGGTTGTGCAGGGCCTATAGGGTTTCAGAGTTCAATTCGCGATCAAGGTGGTGATGGTCTTTGCTTCGTGTCTCTTATAATGTTTTCCGGAGATTAGTCTCCGAACTTGATGACCGCTCGGACAAGTAGGTTTCTTTCCTGTAATTAGCATTCTTCCGATTGGGCGACGTCTTCTTCAAAATTACACCAAGATCGGCATGAGTAATGATTTTCCTGATAACATGTCAACTCTAGACTGGACTAATTTTCGCGCCTCAAACGAGGACGTCCGTGATGATGTGTTTTCTCCTTGCGTTGAAAAAACTATGCAAGCTGCTGTGCACTAGTGCCCCGTTGTAAGTGTGATTGCAAACGAACGTATTTTGTCACATGATCAACCCAAACACATTTCCAGTGGCTGTCTTGCGTCAACGCTAGCTAGCGCGATCGCCCTATCCGATGAGAACAATAGCATGTTATTTTTCCGGAGAGCCGAAAGTGTTCCCTTCAAGAGACGCGAAAAGGTGGGTCAATGGGGCGTAATGATTCATTTTCTTGCGCTCCCATTCTTAGGCGCCGATGGAATAGGCGTCGGCTCATTAGCAGCAAATTCAAACACCAGCTTTGCGATCTCAGCCAGTGCTTTCCCCACGAAAGGCGCCGACATGCTGAAAGCTGTAAGCTGCAATGATGCTAAATTGCTGCTGGCGCAAGAGCAGTCTTTCAATGTCACATCTTGTCAAAGGCCGCGGCTCTCAGAGGCGAAAACCCTGAGAAGCCTCAATGTTTTTGCGATTTTTTCTGCAAAACCGGTGGGAGTCTCCAAACGACTCAAACGATTCAATCCTCTGGATGTCTTGGGAGACTGGCCCCGACGTCAACAAGATTGAGGCCTCTCAGCATGTTCGGACTGTAAGGGCTTCAAAACCTCGACAGGCCTCAATCTTCTTGAGTCCTGAACCCCCCAAAATTGCAGCCTGTCAGCATTGTTGGACTGTGGGAATTCCAAAACCTCGGAGGCTTCTCGCATTCTGGGACTCTGGGAGTCCCAAAACCTCAAGAGGCCCCAACTGGTTTGCAGCATTACGCTTGGAGGCCCCAAACGACTCCAACGAGTCAATCCTTCAACGGTCTTGGAAGAATGGCCCAAAAATCAAAATCACACTCAGGCCTCTCAAATTTTGGGACGGTGGGAGGGTTTAGGGTTTAGGGTTTAGGCTAAGAGGCCTCTTAGCATTGTGGGGCTCCAAGAGCTCCAAAATCTCGAGAAGCTGAAAAAATGACTTCGGGATTTACACAGATTGCAGCCTCTCAGTGTTTCAGAGCTCCCCAGACTCCGAACATGCTGAGAGGTGATAATCCTTTTGATTTGGGGTCTCCCCACCCAAGACCTCCAAGAGATTGAGGCGTTTGAGGCGTTTGCAGCCTTTCAGCGTTTTTGCAGTTTTAAGAAAATGAACTTTTGTATTTTTCCATCTTAGTAAACGCCACATGTAACCCCACAGCCTGAACCCAAGATGCTTCACCAGGCTACGGTGCGCACCTGGGCAGACAACAGGGGAGAAAGCTGAGTCAACAGGTAGGGTGCCGTGTATATATATATATATATGGATATATATATATATGTGTGTATACATATCTCTCCCTCTCCCTGCAATTTTTTAAAAAATGCTTCTCGTCTCGAATGGGGAGTGCAGTCTCCCCAGTAACTCAACATGCTCAAGCGGGTCTTCAGGGCTGCATCCGAAGAACTGAAGCCCTCATCCCTAAAAGGCCTAAACCCTAAACCCTAAGGCCTAAACCCTAAACCCTAAGGCCTAAACCGTAAACCCTAAGGCCTAACCGTAAACCCTAAGGCCTACACCCTAAACCCTAAGGCCTAAACCCTAAACCCTAAGACCTAAACCCTACATCCCTACATCCCTAAGTCCTCTGCATGGGCTCCTGCGTAGTGTTGTTGTCGATCTTCACTTCCATCCAGGCAATCAGGCTCTGGATTTAGTGAAGTCACTGTTGGGGTCCCAGCGTAAAAGAACCGAGCATCCTAAGCTAGGGTTCAGGGTTTAGGTAGGCATCTTACTATCTATAAACACATTTGACTCTAGGATATGACCTGGTTATAACTTGGGATTTTCACCACGTAGATCCTGAAACCTAAGCTGGTTCGTTAGCGGCTCTTCGGCTTTTACTGGATTGCTATCGTTCCATCGAGTGCTTTCTCAACGCTGATGCAGGAGGCTTAGGCCGCGGGACCCCGTTCAGCCGTCAAAAACAAAATCAGAAGTGGTGCAAAAGGCCCCTTTCGGCTCCCAGAAAGGGTGCCTGAACAGGACCTTGCAGCACAAAATTCTGCAATGATACAATTCGCAGATGTGGGCTGGAAAAAGAGCGTTGCTGCTTCCGAAAATACTACTTCCCAGACAGGTGGCCGACTTTAACTTACAGTTTTCTTGGTTGAGCACCCAACATCTAGACACATATGTGCATATACAAAGAACTAAGAAACTAAATACATGCACTCAAAAATCTGAAGGAACCCTGCATGCTCTCACCAAAACCTGTCCCGATATCATATTGCAATCTGTCTAGTGTCTTAGGGCACCAAACAATCTCTAAAATCGTTGTGTGTGTTTTGGGGCACATGGTTTCTCGCCAGAGGGTACCACCAGGGACACAAAATTTGACGAGAGCTTTCGATACTCTGAAATACATTCACTGTATTCCAGTCACAGGAGTGACTAAGGTCGTGCGTGCTAGGAGAGAATGCAGCCAACAAGTTAGGAAACCTATTGCTCAAGGAGGACTATATCTTTTGGCGACCCGCTTGTTTTGTGGCTTTGGGGTTGGGGCTCTAAACCACAAGCCCCTAACTCATACACTTCAACTTGCGAGGGGTTATCTGGCTTTAGGATTGTAGCGAATGGAGGAATGGATCCTTATGGTTGTCCCTAGAAAATCCATCAGCCCCTATAGCCCATTACCTTAACTTGCGTGAATTTCTTCTATTGTACAAGTGTTCAGCATAGCTCACACCAGCGATGCGAGGATGCGCAGTTGATGCTGAAGTTCCTTGAAGCATCCGGAAAGGGTGAGACAGAGATGCCTGCATCCCCTACCCCGAGTATCAGCCCCCCTCCCCAGCAAACGCGCACTAAGATATGTTCTATAGTCTAAACTCCTAGTATCCCCTTTAATAACCCCTATACTAGTCGCCTTTATAATCCCCTATATAACCCCATTAAGGAATTTAGACTATGGCTCATATCTTGTAGAACCAGCGCGAACTGCACAACCTCATAGGCCGGAAAGTCTTTTATGTCCTAGAAGTGGGTACAAGGGGATGATTGTCGGAATGGAGATGCGACCGTGCCCGAGACCTTTATGCAGGCTAGCATTTTGTTACCTGCTACACGATAAACTCTGCGCCCCCTCGAAATTCAGATGCCAAACATGCAAACTGCTTGTCCAGCTTGGTTGAACGTCAGTGCCTATACTCCCCTTAAGTAGATAGAATATGGGGTATATGGGGATTTTCTTACAATACACCCAAAGCCATATTCTATCTACTTAAGGGGGACTATTGCCTAAGGGTTTGCAGGGGGCTCAAGATCCCAGGAGTTCAGAGTCCCTACACAAGTTCCCCTTTTTGCGTGTTCCGCGCTAGGAAGACCATGTTCCTCATTGCTTTACCCCAAAGCCTGAAGGTCACAATAACCGTCCAGTTCGCTGTCCCACCTTGTATGGAAGTCTTTGGTAGTCTCGCAACTCAGCAGAAACCTCTTAGCAGGCTTTAGGCTATACTTGTCCAAACGCTGAACCGTCTGATCCTTCTTCTGAGTTTTGAAACTCCTCCTTTATGTAGTACTGAAAGGCCCTTGCGAGCTTGATCTGCATGTGTGCTGGAGTCTGGGTTCAGAAGCTTGAAGCAGGTAAAAATAATGCCAGACGAGTTGTGCAAACGTCCCTTTACTCCCAAACAATACACTCCACACGTGGAGCAACATAGCATCTAAACATACCTGTGCAATCCCCCATAAAGCCCAAAGCCATAAGCCAAAAGCTCTAAACCCTAAAAAGTAGTCTCCCTTTTCTTCTCCATTATCCCCATATAATATAACCCCAAT
Organism: Symbiodinium pilosum; assembly: GCA_905231905.1. Classification (NCBI taxonomy): domain Eukaryota; class Dinophyceae; order Suessiales; family Symbiodiniaceae; genus Symbiodinium; species Symbiodinium pilosum. The sequence continues at coordinate 99,862 of CAJNIZ010023780.1, read as the reverse complement.
ATATACCCTACTACGAACATTTCTGAGATTAGTATTACTACCTATTCAAGTGATTGAACCGTTGAATATCCCGGACAGGGCCTACACCCGTCGACCAGCTCTTGTGGGAACCCATCAGCTCAAGAGCGAAACCGACACACCCGGGTGTTTTACCTGACGAAACAAAGGAAGAGGAGGCCAAAGGGATTTCTAGGGTTTAGAAAATGTGAAATTTGGGGGTTTAGGGGGTTGCGTTGGAGGGTGCATGGCTTCAGGATTGGGAGGGGGTGGGGTTGAGGGCTTTAGGGTCTCAGGGCTGCAACAATTAGGTTTGGCGGCTTGCGCTGAAACTATAGTCCCACTTTGGGGGCGGTTGCTGACGTACTTCAGCATCTTTGGGCTTTAGGGTTTAGGGCACGTTTCGGCGCACTGACACAATACGCAAGATGTCGGCCCGGGGGTGTGTGCTCAAGGAGTCAAACATGCTACGATCTGATGCTACACCCATTACATCCTATCGCATGGGATCAGCCCTATCTCTGCGTCTAACCTAACTTATGTGCAAGGCTATAAACCGTGATGAATGTTGCTCGAAACACCTGAAGTCCGAACACCCAACCCGAAGTCCCATGATCCTTTACTGTTTGGGCTTTAGGCTTAGATCCTTGTTCCCAACCCCAAATCCCTCAAACCCAAACTTTACCTATATCCTAGCACCAAAACTTGACCTCAACAATGGGTAAAATCACGGCCCACAGCCCATAGAAGGAGCCACACACACACACACACACACACACACACACACACACACACACCTTTGTTCTGCATTCTACATACTTTCGGGGTCCAGGTAGACCTAAGACCTAAACCCGACCCTGTATACTAAAAGCCCAACCCTAGAGCCCAAACCCGAAAAACCTAAACCCCTACACCTGAAGCCCTAAACAGCAGAGCTTGAACCGTGAATCGCAAACCCCAAATCCTCCTGAACCCTAAACCCTAAGTAGTAGTTTCCATTTTCAATTGTCCCCATATAACCCCAATATACTATGGTAGTTTATATACTCTTTTCCATCATCCCGATACAACCCCAATACACTGTCGTAGTTTCCATGTTCTGTCCCATTATCCCCATACAACCCCAATATACTATAGTAGTTTCCATTTTCTTTTCCATTATCCCCATATAACCTCAAAATACTATAGTAGTTTCCATGCTCTTTTCCATTATCCCGATACAACCCCAATATACTGTACTAGTAGTTTCCATGTTCTTTCCCATTATCCCGATACAACCCCAATATACTATGGTAGTTTCCATCTTCTTTTCCAGTATACGTTAACAGCAGTCCCTGATTTGCCGAGTAACGACCACAGCTAGATGGCCAGGAATCGGTTGGCCTTCCGAGAAGGCGAACTGCTCAGCCACCTGTTAACAGGAAAGGTTTAGGGTTTAGGATTTTGGGGTTGGGTTCGTCTCGGCTTTGGAAGACTTGCGCTATAGTTAGGCATTGCGAAAGCTTCATGTTTGCAAGTATGTAAACTTATTTGGCCGGGGCCTATGGAAGGTGTTGGGTCGAAGGAGTAATGGGGGAGCTAGAAGGAGGGCATCAGCATCATGTCCTGATTTGCAATCATCTAGCTGGACCCACTGACCCACAGCTGTCTATGAGCCATTAGAATAAGTGTGTCATTTGGTAGTTTCATAAAATAAGGGGACCCCAATATAGACCCCAATATACTATAGTCCTTACTATTGGGGCCCCCAAAATGGTACCCCTAATTTTGGTAAACCCCCATTTGAGTCAGACATGACACATGCAAGATGGCCTGGACGATGTCCGTGTATCAGACATGAGAGCATCTTGAAATCGCTGCTTGGCGAATATGGGCTAGTACCTTTTGCCCTGTTTGGTGGCTGCAGCAAGTGAAGATGTTCCGGCTTGCACGAATAGTGAGGAATGAAATCTAATTCGGGGTGCGATGATCAATCTCAATCGATAAACGTGCGGGTCAAGAATTCGGATTTGTATTTCGGTGGTTGGGTGCATGGGCCCTGGAGCATGCAATGCTAGGGGCGTGTTTCTCAAAGCACCGGGGCTACCGCCGAGAAATGACGTCATGTGGGCAAAGGCACCTGCTATGCGCGTTTAGGGTTGCTTGAGATTGCTGGTCACGATTTAGGTCTCTACAACAGGGAGTATATGCTGCTGGGCTTACATGGGGGCAGCCTGACCCTAAACCCGGAACCCTAAACTCCTCGGCTCACTGGCAGTTCTAAGCCTCAAACATCCTCAACCTCCAGCTGGGTTGCCTTTGGGGAACTTACATTAAAATACATGTGTACGGAAACCCTGTTTTTGGGTAATTGTATGCCACATCTACATATGGACACCCCCCCATGATCCACCGACCCCCTGACAAGCTGTAAATACCGCTAAAAACACGCATGTTCAGATAATCGGATTTTAGACACGCCCCAGTTTCGCATTGGGTGTTAGCCAATTTCGTCAGTATTCAGTACAGTAGTAGGAGCACAGAAACAACAAAACAAACACACCAACTTTTTTGGGAGCTGTGGTGGCTGGCCATTTCTTTTTCTGGTTTTCCTTCTTCTTTCTTTAAAGAACTACATGCTAAGAAACTGTGGAAGCATAGGTAGGAAGCCGAAAAACACACCGAAACAAACAGAATTGGAGCTATATGGTAGCTGGCCAGAAAAACTTTGTTTGACGGTCCTATGCATGTTGCTTTCCTTTGCTCTAAAAGCCAACTTTTTTCCTAGACAAAAAATGTTTTTTTGGAAGGGTTTGCCTTACCAACCTGGGAGAATTTGGCTTCCTGAAAGATTCTTAGGCCAACCCTTCCAAAAGCTAACTTTTTCCTTAGGCAAAAGTTGGTTTTTGGAAGGCTCTGGCTTGAAAAAAAATGTGGCCTAGGAAATAGGATGTCTTTTTTCAAGCAAAATCATTTTTCGTACAAAAGCCGAAAAAGCCTACTTTTGTAGCCGGCAAGCCTAGTTCCCAAACGAAATTGTTGCTAGTTCTCTTAGGAAAATCTGATTTTCTTCTCAAAGCCAACTTCCCCCTAGGAGAAAGTTTGTGCTCCACTAGGTCAGAATGAAGTTGGATTCCAGAAGCCGGGGAATCAGGAGTCCAGGACTCAAGGATTTTCATGTTAGCTTACTTATGGTCCCCCTTAAGTAGATAGAATATGGCTTTGGGTATGTTATAATAAGGTCCCCATATACCCCATATTCTATCTACTTAAGGGGGACTATAAGTTGAAGTAATGAGGGTATGAAGTGGACCGGGACCAGCTGGAAACCAGGACTCCGGGATTTCCATAATTAGGGTCGATATGAGAAGGAATCAAAAGAGCAACCCTAAACCCTAAACCCAGGCCTCTGTTGGATATTTGGCTTTTATAAAGGGAGGCCATATAAGGCAACCCAGAGGAAATCTAATTAGGATTAGAGGGTTCCTGCGTTTCCTAGTTTTTTGTTTTTTGTCAGGCGTTGATAAAGTTGTATAAGGAAATCCAAAGGAAACAAACTTGCGTCTAGTGATGTTCCTTTGCCTGTGTCAAAAAACATTCTCGTATATAGACTTTACAAAGGAACCCACAGGAAATTTAGTTGGCCTTGAGGGTTCCTTGATTTCCAAGAGTTCTTTCGTTTTTGTAAGGCCTTTGTAAAGGAATCGATTAAACACCTTGTTACATACTATATACCCATCTTCATATTATGGACCTTAAAGTAAGTTCCTAACAGCAACCCAGATTATTGAACACCCCCCCGCCCTAGGCCTGAACGTAGCTCACCGTGGCTGTTGACATCTCTCCGCCAAGGGCTGACCAAACTGTGAAACTCACGCAGCGCAGGTCCATGTCGTTCTCCACCTGAAGCTCTCTCGAAATAGGTCTTTTATACAGGAAAAAGGAGTGTTAGTAATAGTAGCGATGCTAGGAGACTGTAGGACATTACCCGATTATGACTTGGGTTTTGCCACTTAGAACGTGGGCAAGCTGCGGAGTTTGGAGCTTGAAGCCCTCAACCCTACATCCTAACCCCCAAACCCTAAATCCTCAGCTCAAGGGGCCGTGGGGATGTACAGGAACTATGCTGAGAGCCCCTATAGTACTCTCCTATATGGGTGGTTGTCAAAATTATAGTCCCTTTTTGGGTACCCTAAATATTAGGGGCCGTATTATAATAGGGACCCAAAAAGGGACCATAATTTTGACAACCACCCATATAACATCCTGTGAGGAGTTGAAACTAAAGCTCGATCTGGGCTGAGGGGTTTAGGGGCTTAGGCGTGTCTCCACCCCAGCGCGCTGGCATTGCACCCTACAGAAACAAACCTTAACCCCTCAACCCTAAACAATAACTGAACCCTAAACCTCTAAACAATAACTAAAACCTAAACCCTAAACCCTAAACAATAACTAAACCTCGGCCCTGAAGCAGAAATCCATTGAGGCCCAGGAGCTGAGCCCTGGTCCCTAAACCCAACAGCGAATTCTGCCCGAAATCCATAAGGTTTAAGCGGTTAGGGTTTAATTTGTGGGCTTTAGGGTCTAATCTTTTGGTTTAGGGATCAATTTAGGGTTTAGGGTTTGAGTTTAGGGCTCAGGGTTTAATTGTAGGGTTTGGGGTTCAATTTTTGGGTTGAAGGCGTTCAGGCCCTAAACGGCATAGAGTCCCCAAACTGGCACCTGCACCACGTCTCCCAGCTCGATTTGAGGAAGCGAAGAAGCAATGCGGGTTACCTCAGACTTTAGGACGTTACAGGGGTTCAGGGGTTGAGGTCTTGGATTTCGGACTCCAAGTGTGGAGGTTTGTGTTCAAAGTTGAGGGATAGCTTCCCTAAAACTATAAAGACATCAAGAAAAGCAGTACACTTTTCAGAGGCCTTCCCTGGATTCCAGTGAGGTCTTAAGATTCGATACCCCAACCCCTAAGATTTGAAACACCTTCGAAAAAATCTAACATCGGCCCCCAAGACTACGGCAAAAAGGGCCAAGAGTAAAGTTAGGGCTCAGATCCTCTGAAAAAGGGGTCCCGTCTTAAGGATTGGGGATCTCCTGAATTTCCAAGATTTTGATTGTTTCTGAATGGTTTGTCACAAGGAAGGATTTATGTAAAATATGAATGCGGGTTTAATTTGCTTTATTACTAGATTTCCGTCAATAATAATTGATTAGGTCCTAAGTAGATTTTAAATGACCTGATTACGATTTTAAATTGTTGCTGAATTGCTTCTTACTTAGATTTTCATTCGATTCAATTACTTGTGATTCAGATTTAATCGATTTCTTTGCGCTTTTAATTAGGCTTCCTTGGTTCTATTTCAATTTGAGTTGGATTCCGATCAGATTTCAATATGATGATATTAGACCCCCCCCTAATGTTCGGATGTTACTATAAGTTCCATAACTTCCCACCCAAAGTACAAAATACGATTCCGTGTGTATACTTTAGGGGTATATTACGGGGAAAGGATTAGACTCTGCGAAGTATTTCTTCTTGGGGGGTGTTGGGGGGATCACTAGCGGGAGGGGATTATGAGTGTTGCGGGGCATGCAAAGAAGTGCATTTCTACACCCTAAACCCTAAACCCTAAACCGCAAGAATCCTTGGCGACAACAAACGCCTGAGCCAGACTCCGAAGCCTCACCATCTTCCTAGACCCTAATCCTTAAACCCTAAGCCCTAAACCCTAATCCCTGGGGTTTAGGGGTTTAGGGTAACCCTAATCCCTAAGCCCCAAGCCCTCAACCCTAAGCCCTAAGCCCTAGATCTTAGAATGCTTCAGGAAATGCTCTCCGCCCAGCTCACCCCAGACTGCAGTTTGGCTTTGACGTCTGGGTGGCCCCAAACCACAAACCCTGAATGCCAGACTTTCAACCCTGAACCCTTGTCCTATAGCATATGTCTCTACACTGTAAACCCTAAAGTGCCTAAACTAAAGCCCTTCGTCCTAATCCCTAAATACAGAACCCTCAATGCTCAAAAGCCCCCAAACTCCATTATGATTATTATTATTGTTGTTAGTATTATGATGTTTGTTCTTATGACTATTAGTATTACTAGTATGATGATGATTACTATCATTATGGTTACTAATATTACAAGAGTCCGGAGGTGGCTCTTCACCGGGCCTACACTTTAGGGTTTTTTGAGCATCCAGAGTTTCATGTCTTTTGCTGCTTTGAACCAGAAGCGCTTTATCTCGAGCCCGACCCAAATCCAAACTACCTGGTAATGATTGCCTGGGTTTAGGGTTTAGAGCTTAGGGTTTAGAATTTAGGGGCCTACACCCTAATGTAGATCCCTGATTAATCAACCCCCTCCTTTTTAAGGGCCTGTATATATAATAGGATCCCGAATATAATCCCTATTGGAGGGAGGGGGTTTATCAATCTGGGTTAAACCCGAAGCCGCCCAAACTCGCCTTCCCTGCAACAACCTAACAAGCAGCGTTTCCAGGAACCTGTCTGCAAGGTTTGGGGCAACCCGGCCTGTTTCGGAGAACTCTAAATCTTGCATCCCTACCCTTTGAAATCTTACTAGCCTCCAAAAACCCCTAATCCCGGAGGCTTCGATGGTTAGACTGAACCCCCTAAACCGAAACATTCCAAACCCTTCAATCCCCCAAGCCCCCACACCCCAAACCCTAAACCTGAAACCCCGAACCCCAAACCGTAACCAGATACCCCAAACCCATGTTGGAACCCAGGGGCGCGTTGGTTCACCCGACTGCACAGTCTACCCGTGCGGTTGAGGAACCTCAGGGGTGAGAGAAGAAAAAAAACGGGCCTGCCGTGCTTTATAGAGATTACGGGAGCGTATAATAAGGGAAATATATCAAGGGTGAACCGGGAAATTGTATGGGGCAATACAGGGGATTGTGTTAGAGCGTAAGGCGTAGAGCTTTAGGATTCAAAGTATTCGGGTTGAAGGTTCTTTGGCCTGCGGGCGAAGGTCTTGTGGCTTCGGGCTAAGGGCTCGGGTTTTAGGAGTTTACGGCTGAGGGTTTTGGGCTCTGGTGCCTGAATATAGAGGGCATCATCCACGATCACTGAAGACTAAACTGGACAAACCTTGCTGTAGAAGAAGGATACAATACATTCAGCACAAGACTAGAGGTTTTAGCTTAGCCCTAAACCCTAAACCCTAAAATCCTAAACCCTAAACCCTAGACCCCAAAACTCTAAACCATTGGAGCTGAACATTTTTAGGCTGGACTCGAAATTCTTGCCAGGGTTGAGGAGGCAGGGTCTGCATGGGATTCAAATTTTGGGGGTGCAGAGTTTTAGAGCTTTAAGGTTCAGGGTTTAGGGTTTAGGGTAGTTTAAGGTTCTGGCTGCAAGTTTTAAAGACCTACACGCTCGAAGGGGTCCGGACGATCAGCAAGAATGCCTAGGGGTGTGTTAGCATGGCAGCATGCCACAAAGGGAACGCAATGCGATTGGTGGGTGTTATTTATCAAGATTTACAGGAGGTTGAATCTAGGGTTTAGGGCTTAAGGTTTAGGAGTCTACGTTTGCACCTCTACAGAGTGTCGGCGCGCCCAAAACAGAATACATAACAGCATGATGTTGCAGTCTGGGTACGTTCCACGCCGACCGAGTAAGTCACGCACATCTAAACCTACCCTAAACCCTAAACCCTCAAAAAGCACTCCCCAGCATCTTCCAGCTAGAAGTATGGCAGGTTGTCTACATGTTGCCGATCCAGGGTTGGGTTTAAGAGTTGTGGGTTTAGGTATTTTTTGGGGGGTTAGGTTTAGGGGTTTAGGGGTT
>CAJNIZ010023780.1:48044-92056 GCA_905231905.1 Symbiodinium pilosum | reverse complement strand
AGGGTTTAAGGGTTTAGGGTTCCTGGTGTAGGGCCTGGGGCTTATTTGGGGGAAACCGATTGTCTATTACAGACACGTATTGTAGAAGGAGCCCTGAGCTGGAGATATGCGCTATACTGCGCAGAGTCCCAATACTGGGTTGCTGTTAAGGAACTTAAATTAAGTTACTATATTGGGGGAACCATATTAATTACTATATATACCCATTATGGTAACTTAATTAAAATTCCTTAACAGCAACCCAGCTGAAGAGCTCAGAGGTTATCATTGTTATGCCTTTTCCAGCTCAAAGCCGAGGAGCAAGGAGATAATCTGCTGGATGTCTGAATTCTTTGGCAAAGTCGGTGAGAATATGATGCCAACCTAAACCATGGGGCATAAGGAATAGCGGGGGTGGGGGGCGTGCTTGTGAAAGCTAAGCCCTGCATTCTACACTAAATCCTGAGCCTGATCCTAAACCCTGAAACAAAACACCCCACAACCCAAACCCCAAGCCCTAGACCCTGAAGCCCAAAGCCTAAACCTTCCCAAGGTCCCCAGATGAAAGATTGTCGTAGTAAGGGGCGATGCTACCTGTTGACGTAGGCGCAAGAAGTATGAGAACTACTCACATGGATTCTTTGTTTGGCGCTCCTTGTCCTAAGTGCTGGGTTAGACCCTAAACCCTTAACCGCGTGGATGGGTTTGGGGTTCAACGTTTGGTAGGTAAGTTGCTGTAGGGCGACGAGTTGCAGATGAGGACTTAAGGTTTACGGTTTTAGGAGTTTAGGGCTTTAGGGTTTACGGTTTAGGGTTGTGAGGGTTTGAAGCTTGGGATTCAGGATTGAGGCTTGTGAGCTTAGGATTCGGGGTTTCTGGGTTAAGGGTTTGAGTTGCGGTTGCGGGTGTCCAGTTGGTAGGTGTCCCAGCTTTGGATAACTGGGAGTATCAAAGAGTTTGAGAAACTCTGTTTCTTGAAGGGGTCCTCTACCTGTTGTGCTTGTCGTTTGGAGGTCATGTAGGTACAAACACTGCTTCCTTCTGGGGATGCTTTTTAGTAGCTATATATTCACATTCCTGATGCGGTTTTAAGGTGACGAGAAGCTGGAACGCGTTGACTCGAAGGACCCAGAAAACACTTGCAACTGGGTTCAAACCCCCGAAAGTAGGACTCAATGAATATGATGTGACCATAACAGGCAGGGTCCTCATTTGAGCTACAGTCTAAACTCCTAATATCCCCCTTAAAAAGCCCTACAATACTCCCCTGTATAATCCCCTACATAACCTCCCTTTAAGGAGTCTACAGCCTAAACCCTATATCATCACCTAGGTAGCCCCCCTTTAAGGAGCTGAGACTGTAGCTCATTTTGGGGGGTCCGGGTCACCAAATGGCTTCATTGCTGAGCCAAGTCAAGGTTAAGGGCGTAGGGCTTCGGGGGGCTCAGGGTTGAAGTTAGGGTTGAGGGTTTAGGGTAATCCTACATAGATCTAAGTTGGGAAGACTTTTTGATGTATAGGGTTTTTAATGTTCAGGGTATGGGCCTTGGGTGCGAGATCTAAAGTTTAGAGTCTAGCGCATAGAACTTTGAGTAGTTCAGCTTCATAACTTGGTTTGCTATGTCTATGGTATCTCAACGTTTCACGACTCGTGCGTGCGAGGGTTGGCGAGGTTAAACCAATTTCTGCGCCGTTTAAGATTGCCAGGCCCTTACACTATGTGAGCTATTGTCTAAACTCCTAGTATCCCCCTTAATAACGCTAGAATAATCCCCTACAGAATCCCATAGATAACCCCCTTTAACGAGTTTAGACTCCAGCTCATATGGTGCCAGGGTCTGCTTAGTAGACGCGGGTACCAAAATGCTCTCCTCATGATTGCTGTCCTCCCTGTCGGGATGGCAATTGGATTTGGTTTGGACACAGTGCATGGGCCTCGGAATCCCTCGCAAGGCTCGACGTTCAAGCTGTTGCGCAAGCATCACATGAGCTATAGTCTACACTCCTAGCATCCCCGTTTATAATCCCTATGATACTAACCTATATAACCCCCTATATAACCCCCTTTCAGGAGTTTAGACTATACCTCACATCATTCTGTAGCCACACATATCGCCCTGAACCCTAAGCCCTACCACTCCGAAGGATTTCTGTATCAACTGCTGGTTCAGACACCCTGACACCAACGAGATACCGGGGCTATTTGTATAGTCTCCCAATCCGAGCACTACATTAATAAAAGAGACCATATTTAAAGAAATATTTGTGTGTAGAATTAGGCTCAAAAGACTAGCTACAATTAGGTGGCTTTTCGTATGGGGAAAAGGGACTAGATTTGAAGAAAAAATTGGGGAACCAATCCTGATAATAGAGATATTCAATACATTCCTATTCATGTCTTAATTGATATAGAGGTCCAAAAGCCCCAATGACGCAGGAATGCATCCCTATTCTTTTTTTATTGAGTTCCAGGAGCCCCGATCATTCTTTTAATCTGGTGCCCTCCATTCCTTATTCGAGGGGGGGCCCCAAATTAGTGAAGTGCTCGGATTAAGTAGATAGAATATGGCATCAGCAGCCCAGGCACACCATCTGCTCGACTCAATTCTCCACATATAAAAGATACGCGATATCTCTCAACACCTCCGAGCAGCTTACTGGTTCTTAGTAGCGAAGAGGGAATACATTATATGGGGTTTAGGGTTTAGTAGGGAATAGGAGAATATATTATGTAGGGATTATATTGCCTTATTCCCTACTAAGAACCAGTAAAGCAGGTTGGGTGATAAGGTTTAGGGCTTGGGTTGAGCTTCAGCAGCAGGCTTAACAATCCCTAAACGCCCCTAAAGAAGCTCGACTCGTGCCCTTTTATGATTGTCCCCTAGCATGTCTGCGCACCCCAGGCGCAATTCAGAATGCAGTGCAGACACAACAGCCGGCGGCCTTCACTCCAAAAGAGCCTAAACCCTATAGTCCACCTCATGTAGATAGAATATGGGGTATACAGTGATCTTATTACAATATACCCAAAGCCATATTCTATCTAGGTCAGGGGGACTATAAGCAGTAAGCTCAGAGGCTTTACAAGGTTCTGGGCTCAAGTCTTGGGGCGTCAACTGAAACATTGGCAATGCCAAACTCCATTTAGAGGTGAAGGGTACCAAGTTAAAACCCTAAACCCTGAACCCTAAACCCTAAACCCTGCAGTTTGTATCCCAGTTACAGCCTGGACAAACCTACTTGGGGACTTATGGTTGGGTTGTGACTACACTCGCTACGCAGCTTAGGACAACCCCGGACCTGAAAGCCGTGAAGTTGTCTGAGATGCAAGCCGCAGAGGGTCCATATATACAACTATTAGGGAGTTAGGCCCCAAAATATCATGCTAGAGAAGGAATTATGGGTCCTAATTCCCTAGTGGTTGTATATGTGGACCCTCTGCGAGCAAAATTACATGACATGTCGTCTGCTTCGAACCCCCGCCATTCTCGCCTTTTTAGGGGTTTGGGGCTTAGGGGTTTAGGAACGCGAGACTTATCTTTAGTAGGAGGGAAGATGAACATTATACCTAAGTATACGTAATCTAAACCCTGGTAATCCCCATAGATGCCTGCATGATCTAATCCCGACATGTCCCCATATGAACCTGTCAAGGAACCCTGAACCCGAAAGCCTAAACCCTGCGCCTCGTTTGTGAACCCGGTCTTCCGAGACCAAGGAGAGGCGTCCCTTCTGCTTCTTGGTGAAGGACCGCCGATCCTTCCAAAATGCGTGGCTTCGCCTACTAGCCTAGGTGTAGGGGTTTTAGTCTTGGGTTTAGGGTTTTAGGGGTTTTGGGTTTTGGGGTTTTATAGGGTTTTAGGGTTTAGTTTTAGGGTATCTGAGGTCTTTAGGGGCTAAGTTTCCGTGAGGGAGCTTGAGCTGTGTCAGCATAATGGAGAGTAAAATGGAAAAGGACATGGGACATGAAATGGAAACTGAGGTAACGTTGTTCAAGGAACTTAAACTACATCGCCATGATACGGGTATATCGTAAATGCTAGCCTAAGCCCTAAACCCAAACGTCTTTATTGTGGCAACTTAGCTTACCTTCCTTAACTGCCAGCCGATTGCCTGGTAGGTATGGTTCAGATTCAGACCATTCGGGTTTAGGGTTTAGGGTTTCGGGTTTACGTTTAAGCAATTAAGGCCTTTGGAGTATTCGGGGGGCTCTTCAGGTTGTCAGTGATCTACTGGGATCCTCCAAAAATCATTATGAGGATCCTTTTCAAGGATTCTACACGGCCTACAGGTAATATTTGAGAAGCTCCGATTTCTGACCACCCCTAGAGGGTCTTGGCGTTATCCCTATTAGGTTTGTGTAGCGCTAAAGCAGACCCTGAGGCCATAAACCCTGACCTACGTCAGGCTCAAGTCTGTTCCCACAGTGGCACAATGTCCAGGGGTTTACAATGTCCAGGGGTTTAGGGTTTAGTTAGACACGGCTTAGGGTACACGGTTCAGCAAGTTCCCATATAGGGGTGTGTTCATTAGTGGGGTAGCCCCCACATAGACCCCCATATACTGTAGTCCTGCTTATACCGACTCGGACGCCCAAGAAAGCCCTGACATCCAATTCCAAAACCCTATATAAACCATATTAGTAGTTTCCATTTTCTTTTTCCATTATCCCAATATGACCCCAAAAAAATGTATCCCATATTCTATCTACTTAAGGGGGGTCCCAGGTTTGGATTCCTCTCTGAATCCCTCAAAGCTTACCATTGACAAGCATCTCACTTGGAACGTTCAGGAGAGTATAGCATGGATGCCTTGAACTCTAAACCCTAGACCCTAAACCCTAGACAACCTAAACCGTGGTCTAGGACAGGGGGGCTTGAGTACCCGGCCATACATGTTCAACAGGCAATAACCCAAAGGCTCCATGTATACGGTGTATACATAGGGCCCAAAGGAGTTACCATATAACTACTGCAGGACCCACCTAAACCCTCCAATGTAGTGCCTTTTTGGTAGTCCTACCCAAAAATTCATACCAAACCCAAAAAAGAACTACACTGGAGGGTCTAGGCATGTTTATACCATATAGCTACATGTAGTCCTTGGGTAGCAGTTTTCCTTGCAACGGCCTTCTCAAGAGTTCAGGTTTAAGGTTTAGGGTTGCAATAACGACTCCGGAGTCTTTCTCCGACCCTCTGCACCGCCAAGATTTTGACCACAGACTGTTATGTCAGACTCGCAGAAGTACCACATCGTAGCTACAAGACTCTGACTGGCCACATGATAGTCATAGTCTAAACTGAACTGCTAGTATCCCCCTTAGGAAGCCCCATAGTAGTCCCCTATATAATCCCCTTTAAGGAGTTTAGATTATGGCTAATATGATAGTCATAGGGTCCCCTTACGTACAGGGGTTGGGAGCCTGCGTCTCTGCTAGACACGCCCTGAAGGTCCCAACGGCTACATGGGCGTAGGGCTAAGTTTAGAAGCTGGGACAGTTTCCGATATGAGCTATAGTCTTAACTCCTCGTATCCCCTCCAGTAGCCCCCTATATAATTCCCTATATAACCCCCGTTTAAGGAATTTAGATAATGGCTCATATCCTTAGCGGGTCTACTTGAGGTACCCTACGCTATAGTTCTACAAGCCATCCAGGACCATGATGCAGTTAGTAATCTAGGCTTCTATGTCGGGGTTCGGGGTTCCCCCAAGGGCAGCTGCCCTTGGGCTGCAGCTGCCACTACTTAACAGGTGACTACAGGCCCTGGGATAAAACTATTACACCTACAAGTAGCTTTACAACCATACATCCAAAACCCTAAACCCTAAGCCCTCTGAATTCTGAACCCTACCCTAAGCTCTAAGCCCCAAACTTCCAAGCCCTGAAGTCCTCTGCAAATATCTCGGCTTTCCCTCTAACATGGAAGCGATGTCGTGCCGGTGGTGGCGCCTAAGAGTGGCTTCTCATGCAGGTGCGGGGCACCGAGATTATGGCTTAGGATTTTAGGGTTTAGCGTTTAGGGATCAGGGTTCGGGGTGTTGAGGGTTGGAATTTATGATCTCGAGTCTTGGGGGCTTGGGCAAGGCTTACTTGCCACTTGCTAGTGCAAATGAAGCATTGGCTTATGCGGGGTTCTTCTGGGAGCATTGCAAGGACGTAATCCTCCACCCTTACTAACAAGGAGTTCAGAAAAAGGGGGTGCAGGTGTACACAGCACATGGAGTTCAGGAGCTTAATAGCATTCAGGGTTTGGGGATTTGGGTGCATGGCTTGGCGGGTCCGAGTCACCTATATGGGACATCAGCGCCAGTGCAATCTGTATCCATTCAAACTAGGGTGCCGGCGTGCGTCCTACTGTTGGCCTTAGAGCCCTACATGACCTTCATAAACTAGAATCTCATCGTTCCCAGGGTCCCCAGGAAAATGAGACCTTGGGCCATGCAGGCGCTCTGACATCAACGCGCTCAAGAGTTGCTTTGACATGTCATCGTGTTTCTCAAAACGGCAAGGCCTATGGGCACACCTTAGCCTGGGAAAGGCATGACGCATGAGAAACGGCCAGCACCTGATTGCCATAAAACCATGTAAGGAAAATTTCCATACTACTACCTGGGCTACCAAAGTAAGTAAAATGGGAGCCCACAACAACCTAAAAAAGCGAGCAAGACCCCTATTCCACCCACCTTTGGGGTTCAGGTATATACTATTCTGCACACTCTTATTCACATTGCAAAGCCTGGTGAGCGTGGTTGATGCTAGTAGGCCCTAACCATAGCACGTGTGAACTTAGAGTTAAAGATTTGGAGTTCAGGGATCAGGGTTTAGAGCTTAGGGTTCAGGATTTGAGTTGTAGCAGTATACAACTTTTGCGGCCTGGCAAGCATGGCACTTCAATATAACCCCAATATACTATAGTAGTTTCCATTTTCTTTTCCATTATTCCCAATATAACCCCAATATTACCCTAGTATATAATACCCCATAATCCCTATATAACCTCTCTATAATCCCTGTAGTTTCCATTTTCTTTTCCATTATTCCCAATATAACCCCAATATTACCCCTATAGATAGAAGCACGGTGGATGAACCTTGGACCTGCGTAGCTGTAGCCAGCAAAGCAGCATCGACCCGTAGCCTAGGCCTAAACCACACCCAAAACCATAAACTCCAAGCCCTGAAATGCCGGGGAAGGTGCTAGGAGGTCATAGCACTGAGGCTAAGGCCTGCAACTTCAAACCGTGACTTGCGGAAGATAACGAACAGTATTTGCTTTTGCTGCCCGGGTCCGCGTCAGCTACAGCCAAGATCGATTGATGAGCCCTACTGAGCACAACACTATGGTGGCGGAAAATTCTATACTGGGCCTTAACTTTCAAACTTTCAAAGGTAAAACCATGAAACCCCCAAATCCACAAGTCCTAGGACTCCCGAAGTAACCCTTGTAACGCAAACATGTGAAATCCTTAGCCCGACAGCCTAAAACCGTAACACCCCTACAAACCCTGAAGCCCTGAAATTTCAAAACCGAAAGCTCGTTCCATCCCTGAACACAGTCCCTACGTCCTTCAAACATTCGAAGCCAAGAAGCGCTGTAGAAAGAGTAATCTGCTGCTTCCAACTCCTCCGTCAGGGGAATACAAGGAACTTGCGTTTAGAGGCTTGAACTTGGATAGGACTTCGGGGGTATAGTCTGCTTCAAGTTTTTCAGGACCGAATAGGGGGAAATAATCCTAGCAGATTGGGCTTCTACATCATGGTTGACTAGCAGGGTTTAGGGTTTTGGGTCGGAGCCCCCACCCTGTAACAGTGGCTATCAGGGATAATGAGGGTTCTATTCGGGTCCAATTCCTATTTTGCCACTACTACAGGGTAGGGGGCCCTCCTACATCATGGTTGACTAGCGTTTAAGTTTTCAGGCCTATTTGCTGGCAGGATTCTGCAATGAAGCAGGCCTTGAAGTCAAAACAACGCAACAGCTCAGCACGCAGGGAGACTAGGGGAGGTTTCGGACCCATCCACAAAGCTGAATGCGCCTTGAACCCTTAACTCACTAGTTGTCATTAGGGAATAAAACTAGAATCCCCATTCTGTTATTCCCTAGTAAGCCCAAGAAAGGTTAGCCTAAACCCTAAACCCCTAAACCCTAAAACCGCGAATCCTAATCCCTAGACGCGACACCCTCCCGCGCAGCCCTGTCCCCTATCCTCCGAAACCTGCGGACCCAGCAAATGCACCCCTGGGTCTCCCTCGGTTCATTGTTTTACTCAGGGTTTGGTGGGCGGATTTTTGAGCTTCAAATTGTGATTGTTTTATAATTTCGAAAATTTGACATTAAGAATTTGGGAACCCGAAGTAACGGTAAGTTTACTTGGGTTTGAGGCTGTAGGATTTAGGTTGAGGGCTTAGGGCTTGGCACTGCCTTCAAATGTGGACCCTCAGGCAGAACATTGGCGTCCTCAATCCCATCAAGGTTTCGGGTTTAGGGTTTAGGGTTTTGACCGCTTTTTCAACCAAAACTTACTGGATCTGACATTGGCCCTAGCGACCCCATAGTGCGAGGATCAAAGGGGGACAATGCGTGTCCGAGTAAGGATCAAAAACTCGCGTATCGTAAGTCCTGAAAGCCAGAATTCAGTGCACCTTTTAATCCCTAAACCCTAAACCTTAAAAGTTCCTGAACTGCGGCTAAGGATCCGCATGACCATACTCGCCATAATCCGAGGAGTCAAGGGCCAAGGACGTAGATGAGGCTGCATAGTCGGTGCAGTCCTGTGGGCAAGCTGATACCAGGGAGGACAACGATGACGATGATGATGACGGTGATAACGGTGATGAGGAGGACTTGGACCCTAACACCTACATCCTAAACCCAAATCCCTAAGCCGTGAACCATAATCCCTAAATCAGGGGCTGAACCCAAAGGGATGGGGAAAGGTTAAAGTTTTCCAGAATTTTCCGAGGTTTAAGGGGTTTATCAGTCCTTGACTTCTGCGCGCTGCTTGGGCTTAGATGATTGGGACAAGCATTCGTTGTTGCAAATGATATTATGCAACAAATGGGTCGTACTAGGAACTGAATGTTATAAGGATTTGCCCATCAAAGATTCTAGGAATACACGTGGCGAACCTCGCTGCAAAAATCAGGGGGCATTTTTTGGCCCCCTTCGCCCTGACAGTGTATAGGCCAAGTTCCATGTGGAAATGGTTAGTGCAATGAAACTTGAAATCTCGTCTCCTCGGAATAGTAGAACCTGTACGCAAGTGACAGTTTGTTAGCAGGACTGTATTAAATACAATTTCACCCTAAACCCTGACAGCAGCAGGACGGCGACGATGAAGTTAACGCTGACGCATCTACTGTAGCATGCAGCAGAACTGTGATAACGGCCATGATAATGGCAACCAAACCATCAGCCTTGCAATACAGCAACGCATTAAGTAGAACCGTGTCCCTGTCTCACCGCACGCATGAATACTCCAAAGCCACTTCAGTCACAAAGTACAGTGGCGGTTGTCAGATGTACGTCGTGTGTGGCAGTATTACACGAGGACTTGCACACCACTTACGCCCTTCACCCTATAACGACGACTCGAACCCGATGTCCACAACCACCGACTCTACACCACACTCAGGCCACAAAATCAAAACCCACAAAAAAGAACCAAAGAAGCCAGTTTTATTCTTCTTCCTACTGTTGGGGTTCTTCTTTACAAACTCTAACCCCAAATAGTAGTGTCCATTCTATTTTCCATTATCCGAAAATAACCCCAGTATAACCCTAATATTACGCCACTAGGTACCTAAACCCTAAACCCTACACCCTAAACCCTAAACCCCATAAGCCCCAAGACTTCCGGATCCTCAGTCTGGTCAGTAAATCCGCGGCCAGCCCCAGGGGGATAAGGGATCTTGGCCGGCTGTACACCGATGATTCCAACCTGGTTATATAGGGATTATATAGGGATTATGAAGGGATTATATAGGGATTATAGGGGTTATATTGGGATACTGGAAAATACATGGAAACTACTATTCAGGGTTTAGGGTTTAAGGTTTGTAAAGGCTTGTTTGTTCGGGGTTTGGGGTTTAGGGTTTGCCCGAAACCCTGGACCCTACACCCTTAACCGTAAACCCCGGGGTTTCCGCTCGAGCTTGGGAACTTAGACTGTTGTGAGGACCCCAAAAAACATTAAAGAGTCAACGTACGCGAAAATGACAAGGGCAATCCAAAGCTGAACCCAATGTTCTTAGGAACATAAAGACCTCAACCCCTGATCCTGCAATAACCCCGAGGTTCCTTTCACAGAGCTTAAGAATCCAAACGCACGCACTCCGAATTGTACCACGGTCATTTTGAGAAACTCACCTTTACCAGCTCCTTGCTTGCCGCCCCCACCCTGAACAAAGCCAAAATGACCCCGCCCAAGTACTAGCACCGAAACAAGCCCTACGTGTGCCGTGTTTGAGGCTGGCAGAAACTCGGAACATAGCTGCATCACGGTCGGCCCAGCACTTGAAACAAGGGCATGAACTCTAGACTCGAAAACCTACACCATCTTAGACCATATTTATGATTATTTATGCGTGAAGTCATTGTACTTTGGATGCTGAACCCGAAGCCCTGACCTGCCCCATACACAATAAATCCCTTCAACCCTAAGCCCCTCAAATTTTGAAACCACCTTAAATCACCTAAAACAACAACGAAGCCCCTAAATTCCAAAACCCTAGACCCTAAGCCAATGCCCTACACTCCACCCCCCAAAAAACATGTTGAAGATTTCGTTGTCTTCCAAGTTGCATCCTGCCCTGGCCTTCGAAGTGCGAGCTTAAGCGGAAGAGGTGGAAGCTGCTCCTGGGCTTCGAAAGTTAGGGATTTAGGGCTTAGGGTTCAGGGTTGAGGGGCTCAAAGTTTGATGTTAGGTGTTAAAGATTCGGGGTCTTGGGTTTTTAGGGTTGAGGGCTTTGGACTTAGCAGGGCTTGGGGGTTCAGGGTTTAAGGTTTAAGGTGGGACCCTTGAGTCGGCCCTAGGGTTTTGGATGACATTTCACGGCACTACAACACCTGCATAGAGGTAGTAGATGGGACATGGGTGGTATCCATGTGGGACCTGACTGAGTGAGGTTAGAGGGACTGCCACTTTAGGGTTTAGGGTTTAGGGCTCCGCATCCAATAACATTCAAGTGCAATCTCCCAAAACCCTGCTGTGCTAGACCAGATTAGCGTCCCAATCACTACACGGCTCCACATCTACAATGCCCCAAGCCAAAGCACGTCATGGCAGTGACGGCCGCCCTTGAGTTGGGGAAGCCCTAGGCCCTAAACAGTAGACTCTGTAGACCCTAAAACCGTGCTACTGCCCCAAGGACCCTGTTAGAGTAGGCTGAACAAAAGCTTGATGTCGTGAGCTTTGCAACTGCGAACTTTGGAAGAACGCGTCAGCCTCCCAAAATGCGGACCCTCTAAATATACATGCTATTATAATATGGTCGTATCCATGTTGTTTTCCATCATCCCTATCTAACGCCAAAAATATACCCCATATTCTAGAACTGTCTCACACAGCCTTCGCGATCCTTGACCGCCCCTCATGCTGGGTTCTCTGGCTTTAGGGGCCTCCTGCGCGTCCAAAACCTGCGCTTCTGATGCTGTAACCCCCACACCCCAAATCCCCATATCTTACAAGTGCTAAACCTGAAAACATAAACCCTCAACTTCCAGAAAGCCTACGTCTAAAAGCGGAAGAAATGGTATACAACCTCGGGGAAACTAGAAACCCTCAAGCCCCACGAACCCTACAACCCCTAGCAAGCCTCAGCCTAAACGTATTAAATCCCAAGCTCAAATCCCTTAATCCTGAACCCTCAACTCTACGCTCTACACCTGAAACCCTGGATACTGAACCCAAAAAGCTGAACCCCTGAACTTACTCGGGGTGAGCAGGGAACAAGGGAATATATTCTATAGGGATTATATAGGGGGTATATAGTCCCCCTTAAGTAGATAGAATATGGCTTTGGGTATACTATAAGAAGATCCCCATATACCCCATATTCTATCTACATAAGGGGAACTATATCCCTACTAAGCCCCGGTATGTAAACTTTTCCGAATTTGCCGAGGTTCTGGGATTGGACAACGACGTCGAACCGTGGCCGCCAGTCCGAAGACGAGTCTCAAAGCTCGTAGCTCCTGGTGGAGGGGTTTGTTCATCCGGGGTTAGGGTTTAGGGTTTAGGGTTTAGGGTTTAGGGCCCCCCAGACCGAAGGCAGGGTCGCCAGGTTTAGAGTAAAGGACCTAGCACCTGGAGGTGCAGCTCATGCTCTATAAAATCTTTAGGCTTGCATAGTAGCTCCAAGCCATGGTATGAATAGCTGCCGGATATAGTTCTAGGGTTTAGGGTGTAGGTGGAGATCAAAGGGCTCAGGGCTTAGGGCTTTTGGGGTAGATTGAAAATGCTTAAGATTTAGGATTTAAAAGTTGTGCACTCATTGTCTCACGTGTCAAAAGCAAACGCTCCTGGACGGCGTCGTCCGCGGTGGAGAACATGTGCAGACCTTTGGGTCAGGGTCTGCTGGCCTGTTCTACAAATCCCCACCCTCGCAATAAACCCCCCGCCCTAATGATAGATACTCCCCCTAACATATAGGGGTCGTATGTTGGAGGGTGGTTATCTATTGCCAGGGAGTAGGGGGGCCATATTATGGATAGGAAATACATGCCTATGCCCAAGGCTACAGCACAGCACCACCTTACGCGCCAACCAACTCTGTTAATAGCAGGGCTTTGGTAACCCAAATTATCCACAAAATTAGGACCCTATCACTATCATGTGCCTGCAAATTAAGAACTAGGGTTCGGGGCTTACAAAATGTTATCTAGAAGTACCCAGAACAAGACCTGCAACCAATGTCAGTTACCACAATGAGCAGCAAGAAAGAATTCCAGAGAAAATGTTCTTTGGACATGTTCTCATGTGCGTCATGTTGAGGGAGTTTTCAGGTAGGGTTTGGGCCTATCTAGCGCGTGGCTAGAGTTGCATCGAGCATAGGATACAAAAAAGTTAGCAAAAATGATCTTGGGCAAGATTTAGATTTAGGGCTCGGGGCAGCCCGCACACTTAGCAACGTCTTTGGTCTTTGGGGGAACCCTGCATGCACCCACCCAAATCCAAACCAGCTTCAGTGAGCTCGACCCCTAAACCCTTAACCCTACTGTAAACCCTAGTGAAGTCCCTCAATGGCACAATGTTTATCCTGCAGCATCCCGAGCACAAAAAGCAAGCTCAGACATTAGATCTAACCCAAACCCGCACAGCGCTAATACGAAAAGAACAAGACGCCCTAATCTGTACAATGTAGCCGCCTGGGTTTAAGGGACACTGGTCTTTGCAAGGCCATTTTGGGGGATTACATGTTGATGTGGGGGTAACATGCAGCTGGGGCACAGAACACCGTGAAAGCCGCCAACTGCGCTTCTTGAAGAAGATCCAGAAGGTCTTCGACCGCACAGTGTGCAGCGATTTCCTCAGCTTTTGGGCATACGGTTGGTCCTAACAAGCCTGCAGGACCCAAAGTGCCTTATACCTGGTAAACTATGGTATTCGAGTATACTAAAGTCATGCAGGGTTTCTACTATCAACAGCAAGGTCCGTGATCTAGGCTACTTAACAAGCCTTATATGGAGATGTCTCTCGAGCTTCCCCTAAATAATCCTTTCCTAGTGACTATATCTGGGGCTCCCTAGATATGGTAGTATCCTAGAATTAGGGGACCCCAATATACTGCCGTCCTTTTTGTAGGGACCCCCCAAAAAAAGACCCTTGATTTTGGGAAACCCTTAGACCTAAACCTTTTTTCCTAAACCCTAAACCCTATGTAGGGCCTTTTTTAGGTCTATATACCCCTACATTTGGTGCAACCCTGATATGTATCCCAGGCACGCAAGGGTCCCATGTTATCAGCCAGCCCGGCCAGGCGCTAGAGGCTAGCCTCCAAAGTGTAGTAGGGTTTAGGGTTGGGGTCTAAACCCTCAACCCTAAACCCTAAACCCTCAACCCTAAACCTAGTTTCGGCCAAGTTTGGGGTTTAGCCTTTTAGGGTTCAGGGTTGAGGGTGTGTATACGTTTTAGGAAAAAGGACCCTTACAAAGCCTACTGGCCTTTTAGAAGGAGCCTACATGGATTCTGTGCTAGTTTGGGGAGGGGTTGAGATGTTGCAAAGAACAGGCCGGCAGGGTTTACGGTTTAGGGTTTAGGGTTTGGGCTCAGGGCAAGGGCGCCTTGCGTTTTGAGTCTCAGGCTTCAGAGCGCGGAGCTCCGAGCTCGGGGTTCACTCAGGGGCTCATGGACCTGGATTGGGTTTATAGTTCCCCTTAAGTAGATAGAATATGGCTTTGGGTATATTATAATAAGCTCCCCATATAACCCATATTCTATCTACTTAAGGGGGACTATAGGGTATAGGATTCTTTAAACGGCCCTTTTTAGTGACGAAAAAGACGGTCTCCGTCAGCCATGCCTGAATCCCTGCAGCCACATCCTTACAGGAACAGCCCAGGAAAACTTTCGGACGTGAGATTCCTATGAAGGGCCCATTTGTAACCCAATCCAAAAGCAACCATCAATGCAGAGGACCTGCAGCCTTCATCACATGCACATGACCCAACCCCTGCTACAAGAGCAGGTCAAACAGCATTTGCAGGGACAAGCTGCTGACTACCAAGGGCAAGCAGAAGACCCTAACCGGCAACATCACGCCCAAGAAACAGGATGTCACCCTCCCAAACACTCCTACGGCAATTCGGGGAGAAACATCAAGTATACAAGCTCAGCTATACAACGTCAGTTGCCAGATTCAGTAGTTTAGGGTTTAGGGTAGGAAAAGCTAGGCTTAGTACTGTACAGCCTTTGCTGCACCCGGTTATGACTTGTTAGGTACATCCAGCCTTCCATTCTCTTGCCGACCCAAGAGCCTGCAGTAAGGAGGGTTCATGACGAGGAAATCCAAAGCCCGAGGCCTCAAGCGTCAAATCCCAAACCCTAAACCTCATGCACCGAACCTAAGGGAGCTTAGTGTTTAGGATTTAGGGCCAAATCTTCAAATCCCAGGCACCAAGTGCAAAACCTGAAACCTTAAACCCTGAAACCCAAATCTCAAATCCTGAAAGCCCAAAACCCCTAAACCCTCACACCCTCAACACTAAACGCCAAATTTCAAGAAGCTCCTTTCAAAACTCGGGGAAAAACCTAAAAACCCCCCTTAGAAAACTCCTAGAAATCCTACAACCTAGAAGCCCCCAAAACCCTAGAGACCCTAAACCCTGAACCCTGAACCCTAAACCCTGAACCCTATACCCTAAACCCTAAAACCTAGACCCTAAACCCTGAACCCTAAATCCGGAACCCTAGAGACCCTACTGCTTTCAGGGTGGCCTCGCGTTAACGCGGGCGGCCTCCTCTAGCTGCTGGGACCGTAGGCCGCGCGCTAACTCGCTTAGGTCGGCTCCATCTCAGCGGCTTTTTAGGGTTTAGGGTTTGGGGGGTTTAGGGTTTAGGGTTTGGGGGGGTTTAGGGTTTCGGGTTTTGGGGGGGGGTTTAGGGTTTGAGGGTGCCCCAGAAATATCTATTTTCCCTGTAGTTAGGGTTTAGGGGGCAGTCTTGGGGCTACGAGGTCAAAGGATCGAGGGTTAAATGGTGTGGTTAAGGGGCTTAGGGGTTTCAGGATCAGTTAGTTTGGGGGTTAGGGCACTGGGGCTTTGGGGGGGGGGATTGGGAGTTTAGGGTTCGTTTTTGGGGGAACTCCGGTGTTTTGCGGTTTTCGTGCTGCAGAGCTTTTGGTTCAGGGTTAGGGTCTGGGGTTAACAGTTTGGGTCTTAAGGTTTGGGCGTTTAAGATGTTCAGGATTTTGGACATGAGGGGCCTGAGTAAGGTTCCTAGAAATTATTACGGGCACGTTCAAAAAACAAAACAGGCTTTCTGGCGTGGAGTAATGTGTAAGTACGTGCTGCAGGAACACCTGGGCCACCTGACAGGTGATTGGGTGCACAGCTATTTTTCACAAGCTTCTTCGCTTTGGTTTTCTCCAAACTTCCTACACCGCATTGCCAGAAGCTTAGAGAAGAAACATCCCGGCTCTTGGACGCCTCTGCCCCAGTCGGATACGACTATGGCTCTTTCAGGAAATTCTTGGGGGGTTCTAGAAATTCAGGCGTCCTTCTTGGCAGGGTCCTATAAGAACGATGATAGTATTTGGGAGTATATAGCAAGTAAGAAGGGCTTTGATATTTGGGGTATGTGTTATATAACAGGGACCCCTCGTTTCGGATACTCTCCCTTGCACATCAATGAAGGAATCGACAATTACATGATCCAGGGCTCCCAAGAACTATTGAGCCCTCAATGCGGCCAAGCATAAATTCACAAACCTAAATCCGCTCGAAATCATAAACTGTACTCGCGCACGTGCCCAACACCCTGAACAAACACTCGGCACAAGTTAGGGTTTAGGGTTTAGGGTATATGAGCCCTAGTCTAAACTCCTAGTATCCCCCTTAATAACCCCCATAGTAATCCCCTATAGAATCCCCTATATAACCCCCTTTAAGGAGTTTAGATTATAGCTCATATGCGCTTTTTGGTGGTGTCAATTGCATCAGGCTGCGGGAAAACCACGCTGGAATCTCTGGAGCCTCGCACAACATCTGGATTTGTCTGCCTCAGCGTTGCCATTCCAGAATCCAATCACTGTGTTCAGGTTGGATACTGTCCTCAACTAAATACAAATGTTTTCCACAGGTATGACATTACTAAAATCGCAATAGCAGGAACTGCCCAAAGGCAGGGGGCCAGGAGATCCAAGGTCGGCTTACTTTAAGCTTCAGCTTCAGAATCTCGAAGATGTGAGCCATCGTCTAAACTCCTAGTATCCCCCTTAGTATCCCCTATAGTCATTCATTATAGAATCCCCTATATACACCCCCTTTAAGGAGTTTAGACTATAGCTCAGAACCTAGTCCATAAGCCATCACCTTTGCAACCTACTTCAAAGCCTTTAAGCTTAAACAAATGAGCTATAGTCTAAACTCCTAGTATCCCCCTTAATAATCCCTAGAGTAGGAACCCTATATACTCCCTATGTAACCCCCGTAAAGAAGTTTAGACTATAGCTCACATGGCACCTTGGCCCAAAGATCCGGATAGGAGACCTGAGGAGCTCCCCCAAACTAGTATGGTTTAAGGTTTAGGGTTTAGGGTTTAGGGTTTAGGGGCCCTGAGATTTAGGGTTTGAAGGTTTGGGATCCGTTTTAGGGACAGTGAATTCCGAAAATGAAGCAACCCCCAAAAGGAGCATCCTTGGAAAGCTGCAAGTAGTAAGCTCTAGCTGAATGTCCACCAAAGAGTCGTGACTTAGTCTGGCGAAACTTCTTTAAACTCCGGCACAGATACTTGCCAAACTGAAAGGGTCACAGCTGGCAAACCCCAACCTCAACTCTCCAATGTTTAGACCCAAAAGCACCAGTCCAGACACCCACTGCTTACACCAATGATCATCAAGGTCATTCGCTCTCCTGCATCATCCCCATGTAACACTCATATCAACCCCCTATATCCAGCAATACTCTCTTGAACCGTACCGGGAGGTTCCTGGGTAACAATACCTGGGGGATCTACGTAGGATAGCTCTAGCTATGGCGAAGTATGAGCTTCTCTGCTGGGCATTTTCTAAATTTGTCGACTAACTTCCGAACCTGAAAGGTTAGCCAACGTGGATTTCCATAGAAACAAACCATAGACCCTAAACCACCATCTGGGCTGGGGTGAGGTTGCTCAGTCATGCCAAGTCTGAGCGTGCAAGTAGAGCCCTTAAAGCATCAACCTAAGAGCGCGTGATTCTCCGTTGTTAGGGTACAATCCCTACATCTTGCCTATGTAAACCTTAAAACTTAAACTCCAAAGCCTAGTCCTATAGGTAATACCCCTACAGCTTCCCCATGTAAACCTTAAACCCAAAACCCATAAACCCCAAACCCTAAACCCTGGTCCTATAACTTAGATATGCCACCTTTATACGTAAGCCTTGAATGCGATGTTTTTCAGCCATGGCTCCTCGCCCGGCGCCTGAACGCCTGAAACCACAAAGGGCGGCCAGACTTGCAAAGCCCGCGCGCAACCTACCTTTATACAGAGATCTCTACTGAGAGCCCAACTGGCGAAGGATTCCAGATTTGGGTTAAGGTTAGGTCAATCCCCTCTACAGAAATGGCCTCTAAATATGGAGTTAACAGGGCCTTAATATACCTACCGTCGTCCCTTGCGGTACCCATTGCTGGGTGGGGGGGATTGACCCGAGGTTATGTGACTATGGAAAATGAATTCTGGATTGCGGCTCAGGCGCCTGAATTCTTGGAAGATAGTGTTCTGAAGTATCTTTAGGGTTTAGGGTTAGTGACTTGCCATTAACTATAACGACTGTGATCCTGCGTATCAGAAATACGAGTAAAGTTTATATGTCCTCCAGGTAAAACTTAGTGAAACAGACATCTCCCCAAACCCTAAATCCCCTAAATCCGTTAAATCTCCTAAATCCCCAAATCCCCTAAACGCCTAAATCCCTGACTTTGGGAACCCCCTCGTGACATTATAGCATCCAGGCCTTCACTTACCTTTGATTCCCATATGGCCCATATTCTATCTACCTAAGGGGGACTTTTTGTTTACTGAAACATGTTTTGGATTTAGGGTTCTCTCTGAGCCCTACAATGCACAAGCACTGGCTTCATCATACTCAACGCTCTCAGAGGTATGCCAGTCTGGTAGCATATACAACACAGGCTCAATGTAGGCACCTTAACGATGTACACCGTACACCAGCTAAGTTGTACAGATTGACAAGCCGGAACGGTCATTTGGGGGCTGTGTCTAAACTCCTAGTATCGTCCTGGATAACGCCCATAGTAGTCCCCAATATAATCTCCTACATATATCCCCCCCTTTAAGGAGTTTAGACGAGAGCTCATTTGCGGGCTGTGTCTCACACAAACCCCG
Organism: Symbiodinium pilosum; assembly: GCA_905231905.1. Taxonomy (NCBI): domain Eukaryota; class Dinophyceae; order Suessiales; family Symbiodiniaceae; genus Symbiodinium; species Symbiodinium pilosum. The sequence continues at coordinate 73,027 of CAJNIZ010023780.1, read as the reverse complement.
TTCAAGGTCGCTCTAGTTTAGCCAGAATACTCTTGGGGGACCTGCTAATGGCTAGGGCCTAAACCCTAAACCCCAAAAGCGTGGCTCAGGGGGTGATCACATGGGTCCTGCACAGACCACCGTCCGCTAAAATGCACTGGGATATACAGCCCCCCTCAAGTAGATAGAATATGGGGTATATGCGGATCTTATGATAATATACCCAAGGCCATATTCTATCTACTTAAGGGCGACTATAGTGTTAAGGTTCGGGGGTCTGTATGGGCGTTTTGTCAAAACAGGGTTGTCCTGGCAAAGCCGGGTAGGTATAGATTCTACACAAACGGCTGGCATCTCATGGAAGCATTTTTGTCGAAAAACTCCATGTCCTATGAAGTCCTACAGGGAAAGGTCCTTTTCTTGAGGGCGGAAAACAATTTCTAAAAAATGTTAGGTCCCACAGAGGGTTTAGGGTTTCCCTAAACCCTAAACCCTAAACCCTAAGGATTCTCCATGTTTCATTTAGGGGAGGCTACGGCCTTTTTTAGGGCCCTGCCCGAGGGGGAAAACCTGCGCCCGGCTCGTCTGGATGATGCTTCGCAGGGTTTCCCCTCTATGGCCCATGACCTTTCAAGGACTAGGTACCCTGGTTCTCGGGTGGGGGTCAGAAGTACGGTTTAGGGTTCAGGGCGGCATTCAGAAGTACAATGGGTGGTTGATATAAACATTTGTTCCACATGTGCGACATTGGAATTCTACTTCTGTTTTCCTTTCAGACAGCCCAATGCAAGAGATCACACATACTGCGACATCCAGGGTACTTATAACCTGGCTAGTAACAATGACCGGCTTATAACTACAAGTACTAGGAAGGCTATTGGAGCCAGGACCTCTAGGCAAGCTTTACTTACTCCAGCTAGCTGTGAATTGGCTAACCGGACAGCTAGCAACACGAATAAGGTTCAAAATAGCCTTGCTAGCATAAATCGACATGTAAACAACGCTCTCAAACGCAATAGCATTGATAGAAAAGAATCTGGACACTGCGTTTATATGTAAATATATATGTGCATATACCCTAAACCCCTAAATCCTAAACCCTATATCGGTGTTTGTCGTGCATAGGGTCTTCGCCTTAGCATAGGTATTTGGCGCTAACATCTTAAATATGGGCTTTCCCAAAATTAGGGGTACCCCCTCCGGGGGTCCCCGTAATAAGGACTGTACTATTTTGGGGTCTGTAATGGGGTCCCATGATTTAGGGAAACTACCAAATTTGGGTGTGAATACACAGTATAGAATTGAACTTAATAGTAGCAGTAGTGTTCACGGATTTAGGGTTTTTCGTGATGGGGGAGGGGTTTGCGCCCTGGCAGGCCAAGTGGAGAGAACATGCATTGACTAGGTGGAATGCTTCAAAGCGCCCACCCCTCGGACCCCTCACCCCCAAAAATGCAGGCTGAAACCCCCCGTCTCTGATCCTGGATCCGAATCTCCGAAATCTGCACCTTAATTCAGAGCATAGAAATCCAGACACCTTCACCTGGCAGAAGTCATGAAATACACATTCCTTGGGCATGGGCTTTCAAATCCCTCTCCCCCTCAGCCCTAAGACCTAAACCCTAAGCCCCGAACCCTGAATTTGAACCCCATACCCTAAACCCTAAATTAAAACTAATTTAAACCCTAAACCCTTGAACCCCAATTAGGTTTAAACCCTGAACCCTGAACCCTAAATCTAAACCCTAAGCCCTATAGCCCCTCTTAAGTAGATAGAATACGGGGTATATGGGGATCGTTTTATAATATACCCAAAAGCATATTGTATCTACTTAAGGGGGACGATAAACCCTGAACCCCACCCAGGGGCAGCGAGAATCAAGGTCGGGGGCCCGCACGGATCCAAAAAGCTCCGTCGGAACCAGCAGGCGTAGTTTCTGGCTTTCCGCCTCCGACAGGCTTGAGGGCTTAGGGTTTAGGGTTTAGATTTAGGGCCTCCCGACAGAATGGTAGAGCAGGTAGGGGGAGAATGTTCCGCAGGGCCCTGTGGGTGTGATCTTACATGGTCATGGCTTCGAGTTCTGTTTCCTGCGCACTTGTCCAAACTTTATCTTTGTTCCCTTTCTGCTGCTTCGCACGTGCAAGCCGACGTCTGCAATCCTTCCAGGATGTTGCGGCTCGTTGCTAGATGTGTACAGGATGATCTTGCTTGCGTCGTGCGATTTCACCTCGAAGTTGCAATAAAGGCAAACCTGAAACCCTGAGCTCCATATATAGTCCCCCTTAAGTAGGTAGAGTATGGGATATATGGGGAGCTTATTAAAACATACCCAAAGTCATATTCTATCTACTTAAGGGGGACGACTATACCCTAAGCCGCGGGGACAAGTTCCCTCGTGCGTGCCTGCGGCTAGCTGAGGGTGACCTTGCGATCTTCTGCGGGGTCTTTTCTTCAACCGTTTAGGGTTTAAGGGCTCATAATTTGGGAGCCAAATTCCTCTGCACAAAACCCTTGTGCGGTACAAGATTCAACGCCTCCCAGTATCCTAGAGGCGTTAGGGTTTGTAAGCCCAGGTCCGCAGGGCATCCCAGAACGAAGTACAACAAGCTTCGCTGCCACATGCCCTGAACCGCGCCATTCATCTGGATCCAGAGACAGCCTGTGTCTCCTCCAAATTCAAGAGAAGTCTTGAACTCACCGGCCCAGGTAGAATCTGAGTAACCAGGTGTGGAGAAGCCCTTGAGCCCCAAATTTCTAGACCGTAAGCAGTCCAAGTCCCTGTAAATACACCAAAATCATGAAACCTTAGCTCAAACCCTAAATTCCCTAGAGCCTACATACGCTAACTCCCCACGGCTGCAAATTGAAGTCCTAGCCCTCAAGCCCTAAACCCGATACCTCAAACCGCAAACATCCCCGAGCGCCAAGGCCGATCTCCCTGGAAACCTCCGCAGCGGCCCGGTTTCATTTCATTTCCAATCTCTTTTGCATCAGGTTTTCCATGTACAGTAATGGGTTGGTTCAACACCTACAGAACTTTGGGAACTTCGAAAGCCCCCTTTATGTAAAAAGATAAGAGGAGCCTCGCTGCGTGAGGCAAGGTCCTCGAGTACCTCAGAGGAGCAGTGGATTTAGGGGTATGGGTTGGATTTGGGGATTGTGGGCAGTTTCGGGTTGGAGGTAGCGGGTTTAAGCTCAGGGTTTAGGAGGCATGAGCTTCTAGGATTTACGGCTTGGAGCTCATAGTATAGGGCTGAGTTTATGCAGCCCTGGAGGAGGATAAATCTAACCTAATCAGGAGCTGCATTTACAAACCAATCAACAACCTAAAACAAAGGCATTTTCTTGGGGCTTATTAAAGCTGAGTCGTTCCTGGTTATGCCTCCCCTGGACTTGCAAATAGTCATTGGTCACGTCAGAGGACGCCCCAGCCCCTAATATGTCCTCATAGTCTCTAATAGCGGGTGGGAGGTCGTGAAAGGCGGGTAGTACATGTTCCATGTGTGACCATTCCCAAAACCCTGAACCCTCTATCCTAAACTCCTAAACCCCTAACACCCTAAAACCCAAGTGTCTTCATCCCATGTTACGTGAGACCCTAAACCCTAAACCATGAACGGCGACCAGGGCACATATGGGAGGTTTCCCACAAGTAGGCGTACTTTATTGGGGACCCCCAAAATGAGGACTGGAGTATTTGGGGGTCTATATATTGGGGTCCCCATGTTTAGGGAATCTACCATGATTGACATTGGTAGGAGCTGGCGCACGACTACCATAATCTCACAAATCAAAGATGAACGAGAGCCAACCTCAACAGAATGCCCAAAAAACTTCAATTGAAATACCAGGCAACCCTCAATGAGCCTTACTTCGCCGACAAGTTCTTACCTTCAGTTCAACCTTATTTCAACCCCTTGTTTGGGGTCCCGCAGGCTCAAAGTGCCAGCCACCGATGCAAGCCCTGCATTGACTTGCAAGAAAAAGTCAACCCTCCCAGCCTTAAAACCGAACCCTCTAAGTCAGCCCTTGAACCCTAAGGCCCTGAAACCCTAAACCCTCAAGCTCTGAAGCCCTCAAGCCCTCAAGCCCTGAAACACTAAACCATAACACCCTAGATTCCTAAATCCCAACCATTAAAACCAAAAGCTGAATCAAGCTTGAAAGTCAACGTCCATTCTGGACCCTATGGGCTGTAGTCTAAACTCCTAGTATCCCCCTTAATCAGCCCTATAGTAGCCCCATATATACTCCCCTATATAACCACCCCTTTAAGGAGTTTAGACTATAGCTCAGAATCCTTATAAACCCCTACATAATTCCAGTTTCCATTTCATTTTCCATGTTCTTTTCCATTTGATTTTCCATTATTGGGTCCCAAAACCCTGAGATAGTCCTAGTTCTGGGACTATAGCCCCTATGGGTTCCTGGGTCTACTGCAAGCTGCACCACTTTGAGTCGCTCCTGCTCAAGGCTTCAAACGCAAGGGTTTGGGCTGTAGGCTTGCGAGTTCAGGGTTCAGGGTTCAGGGTTTAAGGTTTAGGGCTTAGGGTTTAGGGTTGAGGCTTTGGGCATTGTTGAGTGCCGTTGAGCAACAGTAGGCTCAGCCTAAAGGGGGTTGTATGATGCTGCCGTACAGTTCCATGAGGCTTATAGCTGGTTCTTTCCTGGGAAACGGTGAAAAGTGATGATGCTCTTTTTATCCTGCCCGGGTTTTGGGAGAATGGAAAATGAACATCAAATACAGATTTGGCTCAGGATGCCGTACTATAATTATATGTGGATTATTCGGGAATATAACTGATGATTCGTAGACGTATACCTGGAGCGTCGTGTGCTGTACCCGCAAATGGCGGTCTGAGTTTTTGGTGCTTTCAGCAACGGGATTCATGGTGTAGAGCTTGAAGTGTAGCGCTAAACCCTAAAAACCCCAAACCCCTAAACCCACCGCCCTAACCCCTGAGCCGCTAAATCCTAATCCGTAAACCCACCCTCAACCCTAGAATTCGAGAGTGTGAACGGCTTGCAAGCTCCAGCTGAACATGTGCGGTTCACGCGCGGGAGCAACTGATTGGGAGCTTTGGTTTTCGGGACTCTCGTCTGACCACGCCAGATCTTGGGAATTGCCAACCTAAAGCGCAAAGCCTAAGCCCCAAACGCTAGACTTTAACCCACCTGTGGGGTCAGATTGCGCCAACCTCCCTGAATACATCACAACGTACTAGTCCGTTTTCACACGTCCCCAGAATCAAACTGATGTGCTTGGGAACCAGCTGCTATATCAGACCTCTTAGCATGATTCTGGTACTCCCCAAGCCCCTACTTCCCACTTTCGCCCTGTAGGTGAATGCCTCGAGACTTGCAGCTGAAATGTCCAGGAATCGCTCCTCCAAGGGGTCATGCTTGATGCGATTCTTGATTCAGGGCTCTCGCTTAGGTTTACGGGCTCAAGGTGTTTGGTTGCTTGTAGCTTTTTGTGAAATCAGGGATGAGGCTGTAACAAGGTTCTAGATTAGGTGGACCCCTAGTCACTATTCGAGGGGTTGCATGACGTGAATGGGTTCTACCGCGTATGGGTGATGATGAACAGAAACCTGCATGACCCTGTATACCTGAACCCCGGGAGTTCTTGCAATCTTGTACACCTGGTGTCACGCAAGAATTCGTCATTCCACAGTCTGACTACATGTGGGAAGTACGTAGGAGAAGCTTTTTTTTACGTGGGGAAGGTGTGCGAAGAGGCGGTGCATGGAATGGTTCTATCATACATAACGTGTAGCGCGCTGAGGAAAAATCCAATTTGTGCGCGGAATCTGAGTGAGGGTGATCAGGAAGTCCTCAAATCACCAGTACCCCGAAGGACCCTATAATCACTTGGTACTCCCCACATATTTCTGGGGTCCCGGAGAGTATCCCATCTTGAGCGACACCCGTGTGCATGAAGCGAGAGCCGGCCCGAAGGTGCGACAGAGCATGTGGATGGATCTCGAGAAAACGTTGCCTTCTGTGGTGGCCTAACAAAGCCCTAGACTACAGCAAAGCCTAAGCTCCAAACCCAAAACCCAAAACTAAACGCTACACCTCAGAAAAACTGAACCCTAATCACCAAAACCTTTAAAATCTCCAAGAGCCCCTAAACCCCCTAAACCCTAAACGCTAAACCCTAACCCTAAAACCCGGTGGTAAATCCTAATCCTAGAAACCTAAACCCAAGACCCTGAACCCTGAAAGTGTCCTCTGGATCGTAAGGTGGCGAATCCGCATCGCCCATGTTTACCTAGGAATACAGGAGTCATCTCAACATCAGGGGTTCTAATACAAATATATGAGGTTATAGGGGATAGTACTACCAATTCTTCAGGTTTCTATCTCATCCGATTGCACGCCAGATAGCTCCCGTAGTCCCTTAATCCTGATTGAAGCCAGCAGCTGCCTAAATGCGAACAAGCACAGAAAGAGCTAATGCAGGACTACCCCACACCCTGCAAGCGTTCTAAGCCTTACTAAGCAGCTCAGGACAAGCTGGCAGCACCAGGAAGAGGGCAAAACAAAATCCTCGAATCTCTCAAAGCAATAGCAAAAAAAATCCCTAAACCTTATGCCCCAATCTATCCTCATACACCCCTACATTGAACTGTAGTCTAAACTCCTAGTATCCCCATTAAAACCCCAATAAAACTCCCCAATATAGTCCCCTGGATAAACCCCTTTTTTGGGGAGTTTAGATTACGGCTCATATAATCCCTGCCTAGCCCGCAGGAACCGCATTTTTTAAAGCTTTGAGGGCCCGAGCTTTGGCGTGATCTCGTAGGCGAGCAATCTTATTGCCTGGCTGCCGCAGGAGACGAGTCACCGCTGGGATTTGGCGCTAGTTTAGGGTTCAGAGTTGAGGGCTTAGGATTTAAGATCTGGGGTTCAGGGGCTCAAGTTCAGGACTTGGGGTTTAGGGTCGAGGATTTGCGGTCCTTACTTGAGAGTTGAGGACTTGGCTGTTAAGGCCAAGAGCATTGGATTTCGCGTCGCGTGTGGCTTTGGGGGGAGCTGCTGCGTCCCGCTAATAGCCAGGACACTCTGCCCAAAATGGCCATGGAATCCCTAAACCCTAAACCCTAAACCCTGATGGAATCCCATAAAAAAAGGCCACGTTTGGAATAGTATTTGCGAGGCCCCCGTCCATGTGTGAGTTTCTTAAAACAATCACCCTGGAATCCTTCACCTTACTAGTTCTTAGTAGAGAATAACGGAATATGATCCCACATATTCTCATATTCTCATATTCCCTACTAAGAACCAGTAAAGTAACGGGGAACCCTGTATCATCCTTGAGTACTTCCCTATAACACCTAGGACATACGTAAACCCTCTTTGAGAAATCTCCATAGTTTGATTGAAGGGAAAGGTCTCTTCTGGGGTTTGGGGCCTGAAGCAGCCATGCATAGAAATACAATCCCAAGTCTAGACAGCAACAAGCAGATTTGAGGGCTTCGTGCTCCGAAAAGGGGTTGAGCTGTTTAGGGCTGGGGGCTTCCTGGACCTGTCACAAAGGGATCCCAAAGTGAAGCTGGGACTTATGACAAGTTCGCCCATACCTGACCAATGAAAATCGTAAACAGACCCAAGGGTTCTTCGAATAAAGGCGCCTTTGCTGAGTTGGGTGCCTTGAATGTAGCTATCCACCTCCTCTTTTCAGCCTAAACCTCAACACACTCATAAGGTAGAGCCTTTGATGCATGGCTATCCCAAAAAACACACGCCATGCATTCTCTCGTAAAATCTTGCCTCATAAGCCTACCCTACCTGTGCCTCCGTTTACGAACATCTGGGGGGGTTAAGCCTAGAAGTTAACAAGGTAAAACTTCCATACTCTACATGAATGGAATCACAGAAATACCCTGGAAGTGACAGTGCAGTTTGGGGATCTAAGAGTACGGTTTCCATGTCCGAAGCAGTGTAGTCTAGCTCCTGGCGACCCAGAAACAACCCATAAACAACCCATGAACCTGATAGCTCATCAAACCCCAAAATGCCTCAGGGGTGCAGGTGTATGGGTTCCGGGCTTAGGGTTCAGGACGTAGGGATTGGGGTTGGGCTTTAGGTCTTAGGGTTCAGGGCGTAGGATTGAGCCCTAAACCCTAAACCCTAAACCCTAAACCCCGCCTTTTTTGCCAACGATCCACGCGGCATCCTCCTTGGCGATCAGCAGTCGGATGGGCACCTTTCGAGTTCAAACTGCACTTTTCCTACAGGGGGGTTTCCCAAAGGTAGGGGTACCTACTATAATGGAGAATCAAATGGAAAATGAAATGGAAACTGGGATTATATAGGGGATTATAGGGATTAGGGTTTCCCAAAAGTAGGGGTACCTTTTTGGGGGTCCCCATAATAAGGACTATAGTATATTGGTGTCTATATTGGGGTACCCTAATTTTTGGGAAACTACTACAGTACTCCCTGGCACCTAGGATAGGATGGGGGCGTGTGAGGCATAAGGATTGCTATGGGGTCCTCGGGAAGCTAGACTATGGGGTCGAAGGGCTCATTGGGGGAACATAATCCCTCTACGGTCCCCATATGACATATTCCCTTATCCCTACTAAGCCTCAGTAAGTGAGGTCTACATGGAAGCAAATTTTGCTGTAGGTCTACCTTTTTCAAGCCATAACTTCCTCAGGCAGAACCCGAAAAAGGCCTGAAGAACTTCCCTGAAACCCCAGGCGATAAACTCCAAACCCTAATCCCTCAACCTGGAACCCTGATCCCTAAGCCCTATCAGGCATGACTAAACATGTCTCAGCCTTGCTCAAGAAACTTAGTTCGCCGAACCGGCATACCTCCAAGCCTTGAATGCAAGAGCCGGCACCAAGCTTCAGTACTATTACGATTTTACTGGTATTTTACTATGACAAATACTACTTTACTACTATTGAGTTTACTGTTGGGCTTAGACATGCTTAGACTTTTGGTCCTTGATCCACATCGACACAATTTGGGATTGAACCCCAAGTTGACAAAATGTTTGTGCCTGTTGGGTAACTTGAACATGAGGGGGAAGCATTGGAAAGGGGGGCCCGAAAAAGGTTTCATCATTTCGGCCACACCAGCTCGCGGAGACCCGTCAAGCTCCCTGCAACGGTCTGTCTACACGAATACAGAAGGCCTGATCAGCACCCCTTCCCTGGTTGAATTGATTCTCCTCATCGTTCTCAGCACAGCTCATATTGCAAACGGTGTTATTCGAGTAGCTAGACTCAAAAGATTGCAGGACTTGTTCGGCGATTCATGGGGAGGAGCCTCTTTCTTGTCTCGGTCGCGTGGCGCACGCGGCGCACTGAAGAGGCTGCCTTTTCGGGGCATAGGGAGTCAGCCCCAAGATCCTGGAACCCCCAGACCCGAAACCTACCCTGAAACCCTAAATCCTAAAGCTCCAGACTCTAGACCGGGCACACAGGGGCCACAAACACGTTAGGGCTGCAACAAAATCATGAGATATGATACAGGTGATTTTCAAAAAAAAGCGTCCTACGGCAGGTGTAGGGTACTGTATGGATTTTGAACGAGGCTTTAGGGGGCATGGCTTGGAGCTCGCTTCCAACTGCCCTGAAAAACTTACTCACTCTAGGTTAAGAACGGGGGATGGGTCACAGGCATGAGAGTATAGATAGATACTACCATTGTGCTTCGTCATGTACCTACCATAAGGTCTGAGGATCGAATTCGGTTTAAGGTGTGAGCAGCTTATGCTTGTTTTTTTCTTGTGCGGGGCTTGCGTGATGTAAGGGTTTAGGGTTTGTTGCCTTAGCCCCGTTTCCGCAGACGTCTGCTCGGTTCAGGTGTTAGAGACCCCTTCAGAGAGACTTGGGGGGTGTAAAATTGAATTGACAGGAACCTTGTAGGGGAGCGTGGCAGAGGCCTAGAAGGGAGAACCGCGCAAATCGGGCTTGAGCAAGTTTGGGACATGGATATCTGCATATTCAATGCAATTTCGCTAGGTCGGCTTGATGTCTATTGTTCAGGATTGGAGGCTAAGGCGCGCTTCATGCCACATGGAAGCACTCATGAAGCTAGAGGCATCCCTGTCGGTTTCTATTTTGCGGTTTAGGACTTTGGTATCTCCAACCTGCCCAAGTTAGGACCCCGGCAGTCTCATATTGTCATGTGACTGTAGTAGGGTCCTGCTTTATTGGGGGCGGGTGCGGTCACCAAACTCTTTCATTGTCCTACTCATTCTTAATTGGGAATGGAGAAGTTGATCCCAGTCGTAGTGCCTGTACTTTCACCATAATACCCCTTTCAATCCCTACAATCCCCGTATAACTGAGTATGTAAGAAACTAGAGGACATAGCTGGTTACAACTGAGGATATCCCCTCCCCAATTCCCAAACCCAACAACCCAACACCTGAATGCCCAGAAGGGTAGTTCCCAGAATTAGGGTCCCATTTTGGTCAGAGCTTATATTAATTACCGCACCTAATATTTAGGGGCACCAACATGGGACCCTAATTGTGGGAACTGCCCCGAAAAGACACCAGCTTCCGTCTAGCCTGCATTGAAGCCGCCAGCGGACTCCCGGAGGTCAAAATGGTCCGGGACCTTGAGAACTCCACCTGGTTCGGGAGTAGGGTTTAGGGTTCAGGGTTTAGGGTTTCGGTTTAGGGTTTAGGTTTTTTTCGTGGTTGAACAAAACTGGATTGTATATAAATATACCATCAGAGAGGGAGTCAAAAAGAATTTGGAAAATGAAATGGAAACTGTGTTATCGAGGGTTTACCCGCATGAGCAATGCTCTTTTGTTAAATACCATAACCCAATCTATATTGGGGACTACAATATCCCCCATTAACAACTTTACTCAGCTGATAGCTGCAAGAGGCCGTCGAGACTACCCCAAAACCCTACACCCTAAACTCTTGTGAAGTCAGAGTCAGGCTCGGGCCCCACCCCATGAGAGACCATACTATCATACTCGTTTTAGTGTATGATGTTACTATGTTGGGAATATCTGTTATTAAGGTGTCAGTGGGGACTGTCACTATTGGGGGAGGGAATAAAGCTTGAAGTCTCACGTCCCGGATGTTCATAAGTTGCATTTCCTTGAATGGCGGCGATCTTTACAAGGCTTCCAATATCATCTGGATGATGTGAGAAGAGAGCACGCCCTTTACACAGTTAGGCTATTCCGACTGGGGGCTCAAAGCAGCAGTTGGCTCCGGTACATACAGTCCTGTGCTTGGTGCAACGGCAAGTCTCAGATGGCACACTACTAGGAGGGACAGCTCATCAGGCGCCAGCTGGCTTCTGCTGAGCCCGCATCATGACTGAGTTACGACACGTAAGTACAGCAAATGAAAGGCGGTTATCGGCCTCTTCATGTAAGGTAGGCTGTATACGGGTTCATCCCCAAATGGACCCGGAACATGTATATTCCCGTAAGAAACACTGAATACTCTCATTAACACCAAAATCAAAGACCTACCTTTCTTGAAGGGTGAAGGCTTCGCCTGTAGACACCATCTCAAATTGCTGGCGATTTAAGGGGGTGGTGGAAGCGCATCTAGGCCAATCTAGGCACCATTTACTATGGGGGGATGCTATAGGGACTATGTTGGGGATGCAGTTCACCACTCTCCCTTATGCACCGATAAGTCAACGGAAAATCCTACCTGGCTCCACAGCTCCCCCACGCAGGTCTATCACAGTTCACCTCCGCCGCAGCGCTGCAAACCCTGAAATTCCATGCGGAAACCCTGCGCTATCTGGCAGGATCCGAAACACTAATGCTACCTACAGTAAGTAATGCCTATCGGAGACCATAGGGTAGTAGCTACCTGGGTTGCGCTTCGGGAGCGGATGAGATCTGGTCGCCACATAATCACCAATAAGAAAAAAGCTGCGTTACCCCAAACCCCCAGAGGAGCACCCTATCACTATAGTGTGGACCTGTTTTGGTGGGGCTGACTCTTGTGGGTTCTCCTAACTACACCCTGGCAATACCCACCTTAAGGTTGCCTTTTAATTGGTCTCAATTAACCTTAAATGAGCCCAATCAAGGCATCGACATCTTGGGTGATGGGTAGTATAGGGTGGGCTGGCTGGGGAACCCATTAAAACCGTGTGCAATGCGCCTGCTACCAGCTCGCCCAAGACTTCTAACAGCCTCCATAGCAGGTTGACCGCGACGCATTTGGTTTTCTGGGCATTTGAACACTAGAACCTGAAGTTCTGTACTACTTGGATTGTAGCTTTAAACAGAAAACTGAGAAGTATAACCATCAATGGCGCAGGCTTGGGAATTAAGGCTTAGAAAGTTCGATCAGGGCTTTACAAACTTGGATCCTAAGCTCGAAGTATGGGCCCAGAGGGTTCATATGTGTCGAGCACATACTGCATAGGTATCCGCATAGGCCGCTAGATCCCCGCTTAGCGCTCTACAATGTACATTTTGAGGGGTCGGGCTTGGGGTGTGGAGCTTAAGTGAAAGAATGGTCTGGGGACATGGGGACATTAGCGGACGTGTTCTAGAATCCTGGGATGATGAAGTACATGCCATATCAATGGGTTCAAAGCAAAGCGAGAATCATCATGGTGAGAGGAACACTAATAGCAATAGAAACGGTAAGGTAGCGTTGGTCGAATCATACCCCTGTACAGGATTGAAAAGATGATAAAGGATGTTCCTACCTAACCCCGAAAACAGGCCCCAGGGACTACAATTTGACTCTCACGTGTCCCAAGAAAGGAGTCGGCATTACCAAAATCCTCTTATTGCTGAAGGGCAACTGAGGATTTCCTATGGGTGTTCCATCCTGCCGTCTTTCACATTCTGCACAATGAGATTGCATTGCAGCCCCCCCCTAGGGTTTCATCCTTTCGAGGCCTACCTGGAAGAAAGCTAGGAACTTCTGAGAGATTACGGGGTTCATTCCGCACAGAAGGCAGCACCATGCACTTTGTCCAGGACATGAGGCTCACCTATCCAACTGACTTTGCCTTTAGGCTGGAATCCCCTAGGCCCCAAACCCTAGGCAACTAGCCTTGGCACAGTAGCCAGCAAATTGCGTGTGCAAAGTCACGCGAGCACTGGGCCCAGCGCAAGGTTAGCATATTACTAGGTCTGACAAAATCTATCTTGCACCATGTAGTGCGCGATTGCGCGACATAAGGTGGCTCATCCTCGCCATTGCTTTCCCCAGGTGCTGATGTACCTGTGGCCCCTGAGTAAATGTCTGACACCCGCTCGCAGCTTGCGCACGCCAGACCCATTGTCAGACTGATCATGTCCATGTCATCTGTTCAAACTCGTCGCTCTTAAATAGGCTCTGGTACACCCAGGTCTTCATCGAGCATCGGGTCTCTGCGCCAAGGCTTCGTGCAAGTGTTCATGCGCGCCGTGTGCACATAGCGCAGATTCACATCCCAAGCAAACAGCGTCGCCAGCTCGAGCGCGAAAGGCAGCAAGGGTGCAACAACGTGCAGGACTTCTTCGGGGGCATTGGTTACGTCCGTTACGTTCCAACTGGGGTCCCGAAACCAAAAACCACGAGGCTCTAGATGTTACATGAAAACTTGAGCGCGTAACACAAAAACCCTTCTTCAAGCTCCATATCCGAACCAATCTGCAAAAAAAATGTTGTCGGACCCTGGAGTAAGGTGATTGAGTACATCCCCATCACCTTGTGTGTATATGTAGACCTATACAACCCCAATATCGCTATGAAGGGACCACCCCTTAGCTTGGGGGAAAACTATAGGCCTCCATACAGCTCCGGAGGCTTCCTGGATGTTGTTCGCGCTGATGCGAACCTGCTAGGAGTCCAGACAGGAGGGTTCAGGGCTCATAGGGCTTAGGGCTTAGGGCTTAGGGCTTTGGATTTAGGATTTGGGGCTCCAACAAGGCGTAGGATTTGGGGTTTAAGATTTGGGTTTGGGATTTTCGGCTGCGGATTTAAGGTGCAAGAACTGGGAATTGTAGGTGCGGGTTCAAAGTTTAGGGTTTATGAGTGGCATTAAGTGGACATCCGGGATAAGTGGACCGCTTGGGTTTTTCGGTGTGGGGTTGAGACATTTGGGGTGCTTCGAAAAGGCACTCAGAGACAAACTGACAGGGCTCAGATGAGCCATGTCTAAACATAGAGAACCATATGGAAAAGAAATAGGCAAAACAAAATGGAACCTGAGGCTACCTGCGGTCTATTAGTTGGCAACCCCAACTCCCAGACCAAGAGCTCCATACTATATATGACTCATGACTATGATATGACTCTTACTGGGTTTAGGGTTTCTTGCCTTCTTTAGGGCATTGGGGTAACCAAAATTCCCCCCTCAAATCAGAACAACAGCTCGTCAGGCGAGAAAGAAAGCAAAATGGATCCAAGCTATGGCAGCTATGGTACCTTCCAGCATGAGAAGCCGCAAAAGGGATAGCCCCATGAGCACCCTCTTTGTGGAAGCTCCCCTATTCTTGCACTTAACCGTGGTCCAAAATTCAACTTCGATACCTCGTCATTTCAAGAAGCAACTATTCCACAACCCCTCATTCTGATCCCAGCTTTCCCCCGAAAAGGGGGCTCATTTTGCTTTCTGGTTGCAAGAGCTCGTGTTTGAGACACCCCTGAAAAGTCTAAAACATCACTCGCACAGCAAGTCACTCATAATCATCTCAATCTCCTCTCTGCTCCAAAGGATTAACCCTAAACCCAATACCCTGAAGCAAATTCCAAAACAAAAAAAACAACTAAACCCTAGAGTCTTAAGCTCAGCCCCGGTGGGCCGGCCTTTTTCTGCTCCAGGCCAGAAACAGGGTCCTTGCGTTGTCGCACGAAAAATCAATTACATTAATTAATCGAGTTAAATCAAGTAATGCATCAGATTAATCTAAAAACATAACAAACAGATGAGTTAAATAGATTGATCACATTAACATTGGTCCTGTGACTCGCATCGATATGTAGGATTCTTGTACGGCACAAGTAATTAATTGCAATATTATGTAAGTTCTCTAAAAGTAGGGGTGTCCAATAGTAGGGATCAAAGCATATCGGTGGGGATACTAGGAATTTAGACTATAGCTCAAACTTGAGGCTTGCCACAACGCAGTCCATTCTTTTGGAAATTGGATTGGGATGGGGGGGTTCTTTGCGTGATTTCCATGATGAAGCTGGAGTGCCTGGTCCCAACAAGCAATGCAAACATTGGCTCTGCGGGGTGCTTCCGGAAGCTCAGAACAATCAGCAGGCCACAACACAGTTTAAGGGGAGTTGGATGCCCAAGTCTGCCTTATAACTGACTCCGTGTCGACGCTGACTCCGTGCCGGCTGCAGATACGGATCATAACGAGGGTCCAAGTCCGAAGTTCAGGGCTGCTCAGGGAAGAACGGCATGTTGAAATGGCATGCACATTGGAGGAAGGCACATTTATGTCTGGATCCTTGTGAAATATGAAAAACTGCTGCATCTGATGCCCAAATGACTTGAGTTTCAACATGCCGTGCTCTCCGGGAATAATTATGTGGCAAACTCAGGGCTTAGACACATACACCTAATTGCCGGAACTCTGATATGCCAAGCGCGCAACTGCTCCATCCCAAACCTTTAAACCTTTAGAGCATGATACATGCACACGCGCCTAAATTCAAAAACCGCCTTGCCCTTAACGGCCTGATCCTGTTCCCGACAACTTAAACCCTGAAACCCCCCAACCCTAAACCCTGAACCCAGGAACCCAGTTCTGGACCTTGACAAACAAGCACCGGACCAGCCTGGCCAACGCGGATATCACACTTGGTCTCCTGCGATGAAGAAAGATGTGTTGCGGTGCTCACAAAAATTGGTAACACAGTAAGACAATTTAGGGCTTTGGGTTGACGGCTTAGGGCTTAGGGCTTTACTCAAGAAAGCCAAGCGAAGAAAGAAAGGTGTCCAGTTCTTGCAATTCTCCATAGACCTTTGGGCTATTAGAATAGGTTTGAAAGGTAAGGGATGCGTCACACTGGGGAAGATCTAGACCCGACACAGGACCCTAGAGCTTGTTGAATGGGTCTACACAGGGGCTTCCAAAAGCTAGGAGAACCCTAGTTGTCGGAAACACCAAGGTCAGAAATACCAGACACACTAGACATGTATGACTCCGTTTCCAGGGACAACATATGCAGCCCCTTGGTGTCCCTCACTGTTCTCGCTTGCATGGGGCTCTCTGCGAAACGCTGGCCCAAGCTGGGCTAGGAGTATGTTGGATAAAGTGCCAAGACCATGTATGACTATCGCCTAAGACGCCCCACGCCCTATTCTGAGCAAATAGACCCTATATCAAAACCTTCTGGGGTACAACCTTCAGGGTATCATATCAAACCTCGATAGTGCCACATTGGGAACTGCCTCCACCAAGTAACTGTCCGTAGTAGGATTAACATTACAGGCCCTAGTAGATATATGCACACGTCTAAAACTAAAATACAGTTCTTGTCTAACTGTTGGTGGGTGCGGGCAGTGCCCAACTCAGCTGCCACCATTGGATCACACCTCGAAAATCCAATCCAAGTCCTTGTCTGCGAATATCACGGCTTGGGTGTGAAGTGGCTCTACGGGCCCAAGGGACATGTGAGCGTTCTCTAAGAAATACCGACCCGAGGTTGACCAAAGACTGGTACAAACCGGACAACCCGAAACCGAAGGCATGCTAACCCCCCCAACTGGAATGGAACCCTGAATAGGGTTTAGGGTAATTCAGGGCTAGTATTAACAGAAAAAGTAAGAGTAATCAAGGTAGGTCTCAAACTAACCTGGAACCTTAAATGGCCCCTTTTTATGGACCGTGGACCATATAGGCGGGTTCCTGGTCAGAGTGACCTTCAATGCAAGGAAGAAACTATGCTGTCACAACACTTGCGAGGTGCCGAAACCCAGGCCGCCACAACACCTTCACAGAACACGTCCTGCTTGGCCCTACTCTCCATGCCTTGCAGAGCCCCCAAATCTGAAAAAAATAGACCTCATCCCTGCCCCCACCCCAGCTTAGCCCTCTTAAAGAATGTGGCGCCTGGCACAGCGTTTTGACGCGCTCGCCTTTCTGACCGATGAGGTGTGAGCCACACTTTTCTGGCACCAAGACCTGGATGGTTCTCAACATGATTGGCTCCCCTTCTGGCGGCTCAGGGAACGCTTTGGAAGGTCTGTGAAGGGATTTACGTGCATGGCATTCAGTCTTGGCGCTTTCTCGACATGACAGGCGGGCGCCCTCTGAGGGAAGTTCACACGGCTGGCTCACGTAACGGACGCTATGCTGCTGTTCATAGCCTGCCTGGAGACGCTCGCAAGTACATACACTCACCAATACTACGCGGAATCCCATACATATTCATATGCATAAGTACATATGTACATATATATATATATACAGAGCAATGCCAAAACCATTGCAGAAGGTCTAACACTTGTAGGGATAGGTCGGGATGACGCACTGAGAGAGGGTTCGGGTGTTTAGCTTATGGGAGCACCCACGCTTTCAGAGGACCACGTTTGAAGCTCTCAGTGCGACTAAGGGCTGTTCGCTTCAGTGTTCTGAGCTTTGTAACTACCAGGTATGGGTCGAAGGTTCAGCGTTTAGGGCATCGCGTCAACTCGCCAAACCCCGCCCATGTACATTTTACTTTGCACCCTCACAACCCAAATCGAGAGGCCAAACATCCCAAAACTGCTACAGAGTCAGATTCCCAACTCAGCTCTGTTTTTGCACATCTACGTACTGGGCGCAAAGGCCCCAATTGAATACAACCTATCTGTACCCCACAATTGCTTCATCGAAGCCTGCTCCCGGGCGCCTCTACAATGTAGCCCCGATCTCGAGCCGACGCATCAGCCTATTCTCTGGCACCAGGCTTCTGCTATCCCAGACTTGCTTGGTTTCAGCATGTCTTTGCAGGTTCTACGAGTGAAAAATGCTTTGTGGAAATGTCTTGTGGGGTTTCACTTGGCCTCAAATGGGGTTTAGCAAAAGAGTCCCCATTTCAAACTTGTGAGCCCTGTGCACCACCCGGGTTCCTAACAGCCGCTGCTATTTTTGACCAACCAACAGACGAGTTGGGCTTTCAAGGGGTTTATAAGCTTTCGTAACGCCCGCGAAAGAGCACCTTTGAATCTCCACTTTGGGGTCCAGGGTGAAGGGCTTTAGGGCTTTAGGGGTTCCAATCCTTATATTTGAATGGAACAGAGCCGTGGATGCCTTAGGTCAGACAGTAGCTCCCCCACATCAAAGCGTGCTTTCAGACAACATGGGCCCAACTCGCTCGGCTTCTGGGACACCAACCGCATTTGAAGCCCCATGACCTGCTAAATCCGAAGCCCTGCAATCATGAACCTAAAACTAAAACCCCTACGGATCTCCCTAAAGCCTCTTTCTCCTACACCTCTCAGGCTTCTGCTCGCTGCAGTTGGAACCAAAGCCCACCTCCAAATCAAGGAGAATGTAGCTGGGTCTCCAGCCGTATCAGGTAGCCCAGAGCGATCAAACACGCGCTCAAGCACTCCGCTGATGGCCTACCACACAGGCGCTTGGGTCTGCCCTGAACTGGGTTGCTGTTGAGGAACTCAATTACCACAAAATGAATATCTAGTAAATTATGGGGTTTCCTAATTATAGTTACTTCAGTCAAGTTCCATTCCTTAACAGCAACCCCGTAAACTTCAAGCCCCACACCTAAAACCTACCCAAGCCCAAGGCTACACTCCCCAAGCCGTGCATCCTAAACCTGACATGACTTCCTCGCGCACGGCCGCGGGTTCCCCGGAGATGGCAGCCACCCGATCCTCGCGGCGCTGCATTTCCTGCGGAAGTTCCTGGCACCAAGACTGTGACATGGCCTATGCTGTATTTACTACTTGTAGCTAGCTGTTACTAGGGAATGGAGGAATGGATCCGTATAGTAGCCGCTGTATGCTCGCCATACGTATAGTATAGTCAGTCTCAGTAGTTTGCATCCTCGCTTTCATTCCCTCATTCCCTGGTAAGAACCAGCACATGCAGGCTTGCATGTGATCTCTGACAGTGGGATTGGCTCAAAAGAGCCCAGGCATAGGTAGGCCTTTCTTCACCTGCCGCACGGACGCTTGGATGGCCCATCCGATCGATGGATGCCATCCAGACTCTATACAAAGCCAGCACCTCTAAGGCATACTGCGGAATGAATTCGATCGACATGAACCTACATGTTGTTACAGAGCATACTGTGAAGCATTTGGAATTGGTTGCCTCTTTGCGGTGCCGATACAAAACTGGACAGGCCAATAGCTCAATTTCAGAACATCCTATTGGTCAATGTCAAGCGGGGGAGCATAAGTCACGCGTTTGACCTCCACCTCGCACTTAGGGCATGTTGGAGGCATGTGCCGGTTGGACAAGGCGAGGAGGAAGCAATCCCAGTGAAAACACATGTCATTGCATGGGAGGAAGATTGCCGCGCTATCGCTGTCCCGGTCGAGGATATCCTCGCACGAGAAGCACCTTTTCTCCCTCAAAACCTCGTTGCTCCAGAGGCAAACCCAGTGCTTGTAGGCACAAACGCCCACTGTCCGGCCAAGAGACCACAGCATCTGCACAACAGAGAGCATACAATTGGCAACATCTCCCAAGGCGACCCCGAGCTTAAGCGTGAAGATGACCAAGAGCATTCTTACAGTCTTGCTGCTGTTGCAGGCCAGCCCAACACTGGCAAGAAGAATCCCGACAGTCCAGAGCAAGCCAAAGCGCGCGGCGGCTATGAGAACTACAGGGCTGATGAGCATCCACAGGATGCCAGCTTCCAGATTCTCAGGCATAGTGAATGAGGTTGGTTCACCCACTGATAGACCCACGCTTGGTTCTTGAAAGAATAGACCCACGCTGTGTGCTTGAAAGACAAAAGAGGCGGCATGCTCAACGGTCGTGAGGAACGGTGCATCCTGATGGCCTTCGAGGATGATGCTGCAGACACCTGTAAAATCCACACTAACGACGCGTCCGCACATATGCGAAACCTGCATGCAGTTCGGGCTAATGACCGGAACACTGACCAGCGCGCCTGGCACAACAAACTGTGCCGGACTAGAGCGTCGGCTCAGGCGCTCACGCCGCGACTTCGGAGGTCGATGCAGCCTCTCATCCCGGTCATGGAGATGGCAATGCGAGCAGCTGTCGCCGAAACGGCACCGGCCAGTGCACAGGACGTTAGTGCAGGCCTTCTTGGGCTGCATGTTTGGATGAATTGGCCCCTCAAAGTCATCATCGGTGTCTGGAAACTGCGGGATAGGGTCCTGCAGATTGCTGAAGACCCACGCGCAGCATCATCCTAAATTCAGACCAAGCCATCTAAAGCAAGGCTCCTGCGTGTCGTTAAGCAGATACTGCTCCGGCAGCGCCTCATGCGAAGAGGATCCAGCCGTCGCAGTTGGTCCTCTCCTGGCTGGCTTCATAGGTACTCAGAGCAACTTACCATCATTTACCAGCTGGGCTCTTATCTTCAAGCTAATACTGCAGAAACTCGGAAGGAACTATTTTACCATAGAAATTCATTCCCCGTTCCCTAGGCCCTAGGATGAAAGAGATTACGGTTAGCTCTTATCCTCGTCAAGCATGCAAGTGGAAGGTACTGCGAGGTATGAAGCACGTGGATCCCTCGACCCAGAAGGCAAATCCCTAAATCCTGACAAGCCCTTCTTGCAATTTCTGTATACGGCAAATTCCAGCATGAAGAGTATCCCAATTCGGGTATCCCATATGAGTCAAAGTCAGCCACGCATGTGCTAAAGTGCACGGCCGAAACTACCCTCAGACTGTCAGACTGCTCCACACCCTGAACTCGATGTCGAAACCTGGTCCCGAGACCTTCACTGCAGATGGAGGAAATCTTGCACCACCCTGCATGCCCTATACCCTAGGCCCGAGAAAAAAACAAGATTGTGACCTAAACCCTGCACCACTGAATGCTGCAGTCTTGAACCGCCGCCCAAGGCTCGCAGTCTCCGCCGGGTCTACCGCAGAACTGGAGGCCGCATCCTCCTCCACAGTCAATGGTTTAGGGTGCAGGGATGAGGGTTGATTATTGTTCACCGTTTGGCCATAGAAAGTTTAGGTTTCAGGGTTTAGGTTTGGGCTGCAAGGTTCGCCATCTAGGGGCCAAGGGTGGGGCGGGTCCTCTGCTGGTACGCGCCTCGGCTGCTACTGCGGCCTTGGATGCTTTGGAGCTTAGACTCAACCGGTTGACATACAAGTGTGGCTCAGGGTGTAGGACGTGTTGTTAAGTTGCAGACGCATATCCAGGTATACCTAGTACTGCATTCATAAACACGGCTCAGGGTGTAGGAGCTTCGATGCTGAGTTGCCGAAGACTGTCCAAGTATGACTTATTTTCTGCATAGCAGGATTCCATCCGTAGGGCCCCATGTGAAACTGGTCGAACCTGACTTGGAGGCTCTGGGATTATGGCGGTCTCTGCTAAGGATTTTGTAGGAAATCGTTTTGCAAAACCCATCCATTCCACCCAAGACAAGCAAGCGGCTTGGACTAGCCCTGCCCAACTTCTCCATGGCTCCTATGCGCAACTGGATGCGACCCTCAGAGCCTGGGCTGCAGCATACACCACTCTATGATCATGCATTCTTGCGATAGTATTTCTATATAAGCCCCAAATCATCCCTGTATAGCCCATTAAGCAATATTGGAAATTGTTTAAAGCCCCCACCCCCAGGGTTAAGAGTGAGACTTTGGATGGGTGTTTAGGCTTGGCTGGGGTTTTAATTTGAGTTTTTTGCTCAGACGACAGATGTATAGTCCAGCATTTCTGGATCTGCCGAACTGGACAGCCCTACAAAAACCAAGGTAGACTATCCCTGCGTTGAGTCTAGGTTTTATGGTCTAGTCCAGGGTTGAGGGTATCTGGTTGCGAGAATTTCGGGAAGGTTCCTTGGGGAACGCCCTCATATGAAAAACGAAACGCAACGTCAGATGCACTGCCTACACCATGACCTGCAAAACAAGACATGGGGGGATTCATTATTGGGTCCCAAGTGTTATGGCCCTAATATTTTGGGTGCCAGAAAAAGGCCATACTTTTGACAACCAACTGCTGCAAGTATGATGCTCTCAAGTGTGCCCACCCGCGCAGACATGGTAATTACGAGTATATGGGAGTCGCAGCTGACTTATGATGCTGTGATGATTGAGGAGTTGAAGCGCCCCCGGCCAAGAAAAAACCTTTCCCTTTCTTCCTATGGGATAGGAGAGGGATCCCTTATCGAACGGAGCTTTACGAACTGCAGTGTATTACTCAGGTGTCTACACTACTCATCCGGCTGGAGCTGGATCGAAGGATATGTTACTTTGCTTGCAGGGTGACTGACCATCCCCAACAAAGCCTCCCAAGTGATTGAAAGGCTTGTGGGAATTGTGGACGCCTAGTAGCCATTTTAAGCTTCAGCTAAGGGGACCAATCATCTTTAAGGTCGCACAGAAAACAAACCGCACATCGCTAGGCCTCAGCGATTTTAAGCCTCCTCATGCAGCTCTGGGCGAATTGGATGGCCCATCTGATCGATGGTTGCCAACCCATCGCAAATCGTCTGCGGTTAACATGAAAACGTAGTTAACACAGAAACCTGAAAGAGGCAACTCGTCTGCAGGGTTCTTAGAGGACTTTTTGTAGCACAAGCATTTAAAGGCATGCAACAAGATGGTGTCCAAACTTTTCAGGCTTCTGCATTATACATCATATATGGGTGTTTCCAAGAAGAAGGGTCCCCTTCAGAATGACACCCGAAACTTACTGTACTCTGTGTAAGGGGGACGCATATAAGAGGACCCTCATTGCTTTGGAAATCCCATACGATTCTTGCCACGGCTGGCCAGTTGGCACAGGTTGTCTCTGTACAGTCTCACCGCAGCTGATCCAAAATCGACACCGCTTCGGATATGCCCCGAGGCCCGATGTAGCGACGTGCAGGCACGCACGCAGGCATGCAGGCAGGCACGCCTGCATGCACTCACGCACGCACGCACGCACGCGCGCATGCCTCGCGCCCCGACGTCCCGATGCCGACGTAAAGAATTTAAGGGTTTACCTAAACCCCAAAAGTATGTAAAATAATAGCCCTAAACCCATAATTACAGCCATAAAGGCCATTATTTTACATACTTTTGGGGTCCATGTAGGTATTAGAGATATCATGCTAAGCCGATTGACTGAAAAGGCGTGGCCAGTGCTTAGGGAATGGAGAAATAGAACCCTGGTAGCCCTATTCCAAAGAGTAAACAGCATGATCATACCCAATCGCTTTGCTTTTTCGTTCCCTATGTACAACCAGAGTACAACCAGTGTACAACCAGTCAGTAAGGCAAGGGCTTGCAGTACTATGTGACTTCAAAGGCTTAGGTTTGAAAGAAGCCACGGAAACTTTCGGTCTGCCACACCCATGATTTACCCCTTTAGGCACAAATCCCAAGCCCTACCAAGATGATGGGGCTTAGAAGGTAGGTCTTGAGTACGGGTAGCGGAGCCCTTCAAAGCCCCTTCAGCCTGCTGGTAAGCCCCCCTAAGACCTCGTGAGGGCCTAGTTGAATATGGATAGTGCCCCCCATTTGGGTATGGATAGTGCCTGCCCCCCGTAACCCTTGCGAGGGGTTCGGTGGAACAGAGCTTTTAGTGCTCGTAAGCCCCCTTTGCTCCCCTGAGGTGCAGGGCTTTGTGCCCGCCCCGGTAACCCCCGCGAGGGCTCCGCAGGAACAGAGCTTTGAGTGCTCGTCAGCCCCCCTTGGCTCCCCTGAAGTGCAGGACTTTGCTGCCTAGGGTCAGGGCGTCCCTTTACCCAAGGTACAAGAATATGTCAAGCTTAAAGTTTCAGTCTAGGTGCCATCTCCGATTTCTACAACTCCATTCACTACGTTCCTGCAGATGGGACAGGAGGGCTCACTTGACTCGTAGAGGAATCGCATGAAGCAATCCCAGTGCATGCTGACATGGGAGCAGGGGATTAAAAGGGCGGCTTTACCGCTCGCCCACGACCAGGGGCACAAGCATATGCAGCAGAGATTGCTCTTGAAGGGCCTGGAGTTGGGCCGACTGAGGTCCCAACGCCCTTGGAGCCTTCTCCACCCCAAGGCAGCCTCCCCCATAACAACAGGGATCAATCCGAGTGCTTGTGCTGCACGGACAGATTGAGCTCCTGAGGCCGCAGCTCTTAGCTGCCTTGGCATAATCAACCTAGGCAATGGCAACTGGGCTCTGCCAGAAAAGAATGGGAGTGCTGCTTGAGCAGGCATCAGGATGGGGATCTGCGAGCCAAATAGGTAACACGTGCCATCAGGCTTCACCTGAACCATCAGAGTTGTGTCACAACAGTCGGGCTTTTCCAAGCCGTATATCAATTGCACAGGAGCCACCACGTAGATGCCAGCGACGGTCATAGATCCAATGCAAGGCTGCTGGAGTTTACCCGATTGCAGAGCAAGAGAATTTGAGAAACTGAGATCGCCGAAGGTAGCATGAAGTTGCAGTCCAGCAGTGTTCTCAGCGCCAGCGCCTTCCAACGTACCACGAAGTTGCCGCTTAACAGCGTTCTCCCTGTTGCCAATGCCGTCCAAGGTAGCATGAAGCAGCCACCCAACAGCGTTCTTCCCTTTGCCACTGCCGTACAAGGTAGCACGAAGTTGCAATCCAACCGTGTTCTCTCCGCTGCCGTAGTCGAAGTCGAAGAAGGTAGCACGAAGCCGCCACCCGATAGCAATCTCCCCATTGCCCATGCCGTACAATTTAGCACGAAGTTGCAATCCAACCGTGTTCTCTCCGCTGCCGTAGTCGAAGTCGAAGAAGGTAGCACGAAGCCGCCACCCGATAGCATTCTCCCCTTTGCTACTGCCGTACAAGGTAGCACGAAGTTGCAATCCAACCGTGTTCTCTTCGCTGCCGTAGTCGAAGTCGAAGAAGGTAGCACGAAGCCGCCAACCGATAGCGTTCTCCCCTTTGCCACTGCCGTACAAGGTA
>CAJNIZ010023780.1:32196-48009 GCA_905231905.1 Symbiodinium pilosum | reverse complement strand
GTAGTCGAAGTCGAAGAAGGTAGCATGAAGTTGCAACCCAACAGCGTTCTCCCCATTGCCCATGCCGTGCAAGGTAGCACGAAGTTGCGATCCAACAGTGTTCTCCCCGTTGCCGCAGCCGTAGTCGTCGAAGGTAGGATGATCGTAGCCGTAGTCGTCGAAGGTAGGATAAAGTTGCAACCACACCGAGTTCTGCGGATTGCTGAAGCCGTCGATGGTACCCCGCAATTCCAAGCAAACCTGGTCCTGTTACTCATCAGAATTCTACTCATTTAGGGGGGAGGGGGGGGGGGTCCAGGTTGATTTCTTGAATGGAACTATCTGCCCATAGGCTTACACGTGGTCAGAAGGGAACGACAAATGGATCCCCATACTAGCCCCGAGATAATCCCACAAGTATTTTAGCTTCCAGTTTGGTCCATTCCTAAAACCTCCAAACCCTAAATTCAGTGATACACTAGTATCCGTTTTCTTTTCCAATTCTTAATGGCTTCCCGCTTGGAACTGTGCTGCCCACTGCAAGCGGCCATACCTGCACCCCAGGTTCTCTTACAGAGTACTTGGAGGTTCATCGTACTACTGCAGGGTTGCTTGGGGCTTACGCCCGGATTGTAAGCGCTTCTGTGGGTTCTGATAAGCTTGAACCTCCGAGTATGGGGTATCACCGCCCCCTAAACAAGGACACCATGACTAACATATGACCGCTACAGCGACTTTGCTTAACACTGTATCTGCGCACTGTTCTCATAAATTTTGTCGAGGGTGCTACCCTTGAGAAGTTAGGCTTTCTTGATCTGAACCTTAAAGCCCAGCCCCGAAACCCCAAACCCTACCATGGCAGTATTTCGTGAATTTGCTCCTCCGGGCAGGAAGGCCTTGCCGCCATGAAGCAATGATTCGATGATTCCTGAAGTCAGGAGGTAAAAGAATCCTGGGGACCTTCGAAACTCTCGGGCCTAGGGTTTAGGATTGAAGATCTAGAGGATCCAGGGCTTATTCTTTAGGGGGAGCAGGCCCCTTAGCTCGCTTACTGCTCATGTGCTGAGCCTTGTCGCATGCGCCCAACCCGGCGTGCTGTAAATCTTCGAAATTGACATCTCTGACGACTCCTAGTCTCGGCAACAATAGAGCGGATCTCCTCAAAAAGATCCCGAAGAGGTACGACGGCAAGTCTGCAAAGCACTCTTACAGCAGCCAGCAGCAGCTAGCACGTCTTTGAAGTCGTAGCAGCTCCCTCTCGGGAATCTGCTTTCTATGTTGTCGGTTCCCCAACTGACACCGAAAAATTGGCTGGACTCAGAATTCTCACGAAAAACACATGCATTGCATCTTAAGGCCACATACTAAGCGCAAATGCCCTCCACCCTGACCTCTAGCATCAATCATCCCCAGCCCAACGTCCCAATTGGTCCCCAGCTGAATTATAAAACGCTAGCATAGTAAAAACGCGTGGGTGTCCGCTGCAAACTTGTGAACGGTAGACTCTGCAACCGTAAATTGTCAAACTTCAACTTTAATTCCTGAACGTGAACACTGGGTAAAACTCTTCATACTCTTCACACTGAACCCACTGCTTCCAGTATAGCCCTGTGCACTCACCTCTGAACCCCAAAAACCTCGCCACCTGAACAAATATTGAAGCCTCGACTCTCGACCGTAAATCTCCAACCCTTCCCTGGCCTGTTTTACCTTGTATCCACTCTGCCCAAGCCAAAGCTGCGGCGAGATGAATTCATGAGCAAAGCTGGCAGAGCAAGGTGATGAGGGCCTGCGTAATCATGGCTCCCTGTATGTAAACCAAGTCATGTAGGGATGCATGTGTAGAGAGAGAGAGAGAGAGAGAGAGAAAGAAAGGGCATTTATTTAGAATGATTTTTGGACTCCAAGCCATGCTTGACATTAAGCTCGGGAACTTGTATCCCAGGATTCTTCACAAGGCCTTTAGGCACTTCAGTCCTGAGGTTTAGCGGGATTACCCTATTCGGATAGGATACGCCTTGCCAACAATACCATCTGTCGACTTTCATGCGAATCACTCTGAACAAGGGACCACAGAATCGACACACTAGCGTGACCAAGCTACTTTGCAAAGCTTGGGGCCAGTACCAGTACTGCAGCTTCGTCAGACCGTAAAACCAGGTTTTCTGTGTCAGATTTGAACCCTCGAGGAAACTGAAGCCAGGACGGGCTAACAGGTGAGTGTGCCTGCTACATGGGGGCTTCTACGAACAGGGCGCCCAAAATGTCAACCCCAATATACTCAAACAGGGCCGCTAATTTTCAGGAAAGCCCCATATCACTCCACCAATGGCCAGCCATTGAACCAGCCTTTTGCAGGATCTTCACAACAGCTCCGCCTGAGGCAAAGGAATGCCAGTGAAAGCACCTACATCACTAAAACAACGTTTCGGAGTATGTTCTACTAGAACATCGGGATTTTTGGGGTAGATCGTGCTATAGGAGGAGTACAGGGGATCTCTGATTAAAATCACTCAGGCTTCTACTGTCACTACCGGATAGAAAAGAGGCTCAGAATCTCAACTCTCTCGTGCAGCTTTCGGCTGTTGAGCACTTAGATTCAGGCTGGCAATGGCGCTGGCTCACACCTACTACCCTATCTCGGAGCTTGCTTAAAGCGATTTGGAATGCTGTCCAAGGTCGAGTTGACGCTTCATCCACTTCACGACAGAAGACAAGCATGATCCAACAAAGACATGTCCTTTTTGCAGGCCTTTGAAGCCTGAAGCCTGAACACCGGAAAGTCGCTCTCACTCGGGCTTGAACAAAGGATACTTTCTCTCGCATAGGAATATTGTAGGGGTAGTAGTAATGATGGTGTTAGGAATGATGATGGTAACAGCTACATATCAATTGTAATAATGGCAATCGTACTGCCAACAGACATAGGAAAATACAAGTAGCCCTACCCTAAACGCTGGCCCTAAACCTACAAACAATCCAAGCCAAAAGAACAATAACCAAGCCTTGATTTCCACCTGTAGCACCCAAGTCCACGCAAAAACCTAAAAACTGTTGTTGGTAGCTGGCCCAAGGAAGATACTGGTTTCCTTGAAAACAATCTATGCTCACAACGACATTATTTTACATGGGGAACTAAAGCATGCACATATGAAACACGTCCCAGCTGGGTATTTTCAAATCCTGAAAATACCCTAGATCATCCTCATTAAGGACCGCACAATCCCATGTTTATCCCAAGGGCCCACAACGGTGCCCCTGTTTTGAGAACCCTAATCTCCTAAACCCTCAAAGCCCCACCCCGAACCCCTAAACCCTTAAATGCGGCCCGAAACCCTAATCCCCTAAACCACCAACCCCTAAATAGTCTAAATCTCTGACCCCTAGATCTCTAACCCCCTGACCTCTAAACCCTAAAACGCATCCCTTGGAGGCTTCCGCCAGGTCCCCGGCTCTTGTCGCGGATTTCTTTGATGTTGGCTCCCCGCTTGCCGATGACTCGGGCCGCCGGCACCACGGGCAAGAAAAGGTGGCATGGAACCTGAGAGTGGGATTTAAACGTTCAGGGGATTAGGGTTTGGGGATTAAGTTTTTGGGTTTTCGGTAGGGGATGGTAGGGGCCTAGGTTTAACAATTTGTACTTACAAAAGCATGGGGAATCCGAATGGCTGAAACACAGGAATTTGCCATGTGTGATGCTGCCAAGAGGCCTATATACTTCGAAACAAGCTTAGAGCCACGAAGCCCTTTGCTCCTACCGCCACGCTCACCTCATAGAATCCATCTGTTGCCTAAAGCTGCATCTCTCTTGCATCTCTGAACCTCCAAGACTCCCAAACCCCACCCCGGCAAAGAAACAAAACCCTAATCTCTAAACCCTGAACCCTGAAAACCCTGAAAATCCACCGAAAACATTGAAAACACTGAAAAGCCTGAAAAACACTGAAAACCTTGAAAAGCCTGAAAACCCTGAAAACCCTGCCATAACCAGGCGTTGGACCCTGGGAAGCTCCTCCGGGGTTTGCTCCACCGCCTTTGCGACCTCCTCGTCGCCCTCCTCGATGAGCGGAGAGTTGACGGTTTGAATGAGGCTTAGGTAGGGTACTGCCCCCCCTCAGTAACAGTTGGATAATAATTCTATGGATATATATAGCCCTCATAGGACCCCTAATATCGACTGTTACTGGGTGGGGGCAGTACGCAAGGCTTAGGTGTAGGGTTTAGGGCTTAGGGGTTTAGGGTTTTAGGGCTCCGGGATGGTTTGAGGGATGGGGGCTTTGATTGGAGGTTTCCCAGCATTACGGGTACCTTCTTGCGGGTCATTTTCAGAAGGATGAGACGATGTTGCACTCTATGTTGGGGTCTCTCTCTATGGAAGCTAGCTACCAGATCGACGGATTTGGGTGTTAGGTTTTCTAGAACTCATGGTTGATGTTTCAGGGTTGTAGCATTTGATGTTTCACCTTGCACTTAGGTCACAGGGTTCTGAGGCCTCAAGTCAAGGGAGAACAGCTGTAGGTTGCTTCAGAAAATTCACTGGCTGTAGGAAGTTTAAAGTCGTTCTGGCGTGCAGGCTACTAGAGGCATTACAGGACCCTTCTAGAGTCAACTACTCTTCAGGAGGTTCTCAGCTTAGCCACAACAAAGACCCACGGATCGTAGGGAGACACTTGTCTGAGTATCAGGCGTAAGCTTTGGGTTTCTGGGTTTAGGGTTTGGGTTCCAGTTGAAACATCCTACACACTTCCTACACAACACTCCTAGAATGGGAGGCCAGTCATAGCTGAGCTTCTGGGCCTGTTGACACATGCGACCTATGCAGATACCAAAAGCAGGAGCTGAAGAGGCAGATTTGCCAAATAGAGGGGGGCCCACCCTTTATGAGAAAATTTCTCGGGCTCTGGTATATGTATGCGTCAAAGAATCCAAGCATCCCTAAATCTCAAGCTTATATCCTGCACCTGTAGGCTCTGAACCTGAAATCCTAAATCTCAAACCTTATGCCCTTAAACCCGAAAGCTTACACTCTAGACCTCAAACCATAAACCTTAATCCCTAAACCTTAATCCCGAAAACTTAAACTCCAAACCCAATAAACCCAAAAACCGATAAACCTTAAATCCCAAACCTTAATCCCTAAACCCTGTCGTGTACATCATCTGCTGCCTCGGGCTCAGCCATGACGGAAAAGCGCTACGCAGGCTGAGGCGCTGCTGTAAGTCTAGGTTTAGGGCTTAGGGTTCAGGGTTTAGGGTCTAGGTTTAGGCTTCAAGGTTCAGGGTTTAGGGTTGGCAGCTTAGGGTTTTGGCTTTTAAGGTTAGGAGGCGTTGGGTTTGGGAGGTGGCTTGAGGCATGGGGTTCAGGATTTAGTGGAAAGGTCTCTTGGGGGTAAATGTGAAGTTGCTGGGCTTTAGGGAAGTTCCCTAAACCCTAAACCCTAGGGAAGTTCCGAACCCCTTTGACAAGGACCTCTAAGAAGTGCATGTCGGTCATAGGGTCGGGCATTTTCTCGCTTGAAGAAGCAAAACTCCCATTTCTGCACAAAGCTATGGTTTAGAGGAGCATGTAGGCTATGCTGTGTAGGGTTTGAAGTCTAGGTCTAGGGTCTGGAGTTGGAGGTGATCGCGACTGCTGCAGGGCATGTTTACATACAGCTGGCTCGAGAAAGACTGGGCTCATTCAAAAAAAGCGGGTCGGCGAGGTTCTAGGGCAGGGCGTGCTCGTGCGCAGCCTCGGCCTCAATGTCGGCCTCCAGGGCCTCTATGAGCCCCACTCAGCTTGACATCCCTTCTTCCAAGACCGTCATTCTTGCAAACGTTCTGTCGATTGGTTCTGTTGATTGGCTCACTGAGGACTTCATTGCACCGCGCTTCTCACCACTGCTGAAACTTCTCATTCGGAACGCTTCCTTGGTCCAAGCCACGAAACATATTGGGAGACAGCATGCTTTCTGTACGGGTATGGTTTCAGAGCCCAAGGATTCAATCCATTTCAAGCGATTCCAGGAGGTTGTTGCAGCGTGGGAGCATCACGCAGAAGTCTTGCTGCAGTTCTACCACCACCCACACGGCATGATCGACAGATCGCACGCAGAGCGCGAAAATTAAGTATAAAGTCCTCGTCCTACGTACCTACTGCATATTCTCACATTACGTAACTTCTTTGGGCTATGGTATCAAAATTCCGAAACATATCTATTTCAGTTCAGGATGACTGTAACTTAGTGAGTACCTCTGAAACGCAAGACCCTGTTCTAATCTGACTGGCGCTTAGTCAGGAATTCCCTCTATAACCCATATGTAGTATATTCCCCAACTCCCTACTAATCCCCAGTAAGCAATGCAAATAGCATGCCATTCTTTCAGAATAGCGTGGCCTCGACATTCTGGAAGGGTGGACCCAACGAAAAACAAAAAGAGCAGCTTTTTGGCTGACCAAGCGAAGTCTGATCTCGGTCATAAAGGGTTTGCTTTGCAGCAAAGCAGACAGGGGAGAAGCGGCGCAGGTCTGGGAATTTACTTGAAACCCTAAACCCTAGGTGCTGCTGTTGGGGTCCATGCGCTGGATTGCATATGGACTTTGCTTGCGGGCTGAGGTTGATACAGAATTTCAACCCAGGACAAAACCTCTGAAAGTTGGAGATTCACTGCGGGGTCACTTGCGGATGCGAACCTCACAGGCTCTATACTTAATATAGCCCCAATATATACCCTATTATAATATAGCAGTTTCCATTTTCTTTTCCATTATCCCTATATTACTAGGTTTGACCCTAAACTAAACCCTAAACCCTACTGTGCTTCTGTCCCACTCAGAGGTCCTCCTCATCTGGGTCCTGCACTGATTGCCCTCTTAGCGGTTTTAGCGGGAAAAGGCGAGTTTAGGGAGTTTAGCAGGTGGGGTTTTAGGGGCTTAGCGTTTGGGGCTTCAGATTTTCGTAGCTCAACATGTCTCGTTCCCACTCCACCTTTTGCGTTGCAAGTTCGAAGGTGGTGCATATGAAGCAAGAGTCTCCTTAATGGTGCGCGATGCCACTCTGTAAAAGCCGATGGCCCAATACGAACACATGGCACATGGGGTACGTGTAAACGGTGGCTTCCACTTCACCTCAGCGAATCATATCCGGGCCCTCTGCGTTGCAACAAGACAGAAAATTCGTTCATAGCATCCACAGAGTGAAAAGCAAGCATTTAATCTGAGAGGCTCCCTAATTGGTGGGCATAATAGGTGTTCAAATCCCGCTCCTCAGTTCACAGCTTTACAAGATTCACATGTCACCTTGGGCAATGCCCTTTCGTGACACGCTTCTGCCCAAATTGTTTCACAAGTAAGGTCTAGGCAAAACGTTCACCAGGGAATAAACAGGAAGGAAACGTGGTGAAGCGCATGTTGGCTCCTCGTCGTTCCAGGCAGAAAGTGGCAAGGACTATGCTTGACTGAAGCGCGGAACAAGCGCAAACTACCCCTTCTCAGTCTCAGTCTCAATCCCTCTCGCTCTCTCTCCCTCTCTCTCTCTCTCTCTCTCTCTCTCTCTCCGCTCCCTAAAGGCCGAAAAGCAGGTTGGATAAGTCTTACACCCACAAACCTAGTTAGGAAGGGGAGAAATGGCTGCGGGCAAGGAAGGAGCTTTGAGCTAGTTCGCCTCTTGAAGGCTTGGGAAATCAAGCCTTAGCTACTTGGGCTGCATGCTGTGAGGCCCTGAAGCCTTCTTCAGGACTGTTGGGCCGATGCCTCAAGGCTTTGTGATTTTGGGCTTGCTGTTAGTGGCCCCGGCAACCCTTCAGAAGCTCAACCATGGAACCCAAATGTAGAAGCCGGAATGACTACCCAAATTGTCCCTCATCACCTTTACATACCTACAGAATATTCTACACCCAAAATTCTATTCAAACGATTTCAGAAAGGGCGTGCCCAACAGCAATCTCTTTACCCCCAGATGAAAACCCTAAGCCTGCAACCCTAAGCCCCAAACCCTGGAGCATCAGCCTTAGACACCCCCTGAGCTTAAACCCTACGTCCTGAACACTGAAACCCTCGAGGCGAGATAAAGATTACAAGTACTCAAGGTCCCATGTCTCATTTTCTTGATTTGACACATTGAAAATTTTGACAATTTCAGGCTCAAAAATCCGCCCCCAAACCCTAAGTAATCTTAATAAACCCTGGGCTCTAAGCAAAGGGTCCAGGAGCCCACTTTCCACGGGATCCTCGCCCTCCTGCTCGGAAAAGGTTGCCAAGGGGAGATAGGCCCTAGAGACCCCAACAAATGCATTAGGATTATGAGGGGGTTATGGGATTTAGGCTTTAGGGATAGGAGATAGCCCCTAGACACCCCAAAGGGAGAAAAAGGGGTTATAAGGGGATTAAAGGTTCTATAAGCTCAAAATCTGATCAGGGATTCGGGATTTAGCGTTTGGGCTTCGGGGTCTCTTTTGGGGTTGGGGGGTTGGGTTTGCCGCGTTTGTCCTTTTGCGGTTTAGGGTTGGACTCCATAATATGAGATAGGAGGCCTAGGGGAAGGGCCAAATCTCTTCAATGGGCTGCAGTACTGGATAAGGCCTGAAGCCGAAATTCTAAACCTCAAGACTTAGCATTCAGCGTCAAAAAGCCCGAGACCTGGCAATCCCCAGACTTTCAGTCTGAGGCCATAATCCCCGAACTCCTAAGCCGACGAACCCCGAACCCTAAATCCTAAAGCCACGAAAGCCCTACAGGCCCAAAGGCGAGTCGGAAGCCGAAATCCCAAAGCATGATCAACTTCACCCTAACACCCAGACTCCGGTGCAGTGATTGGGGCTTGGGGTTTAGGGTTTGGGCTTTTAGGTTGAGAGTTTAGGCTTGAGATTTAGGGCTTCTGGTATGGGTTTAGGGTGTAAGGCTTACTCACTCTAGTCCCATGGCGTTTGTTCTAATGTCCAAGCCTGCATTCTCACTACAGTCAACAACCTCTCTACTACGTGGCACTTAGGACCCCTAATACGGGTTAACCCATAGGTATCCAAAATAGAAGTTTAAGGGAATCCCAAAAAGTTAAAGGTCTGAAGTCCAAGCTAAGTTCCAAGGAGTCTAGGCCATTGTAGTTAGAAGTGGGGTTAGGGTTGGACAGCTCTGCTTATGTCCTAACTTGGCACACTGCAAATCACACGTTTACTGGCCATGAGCATTCATCTTATTTGAGTTTAAGGGGAAGTTGGGGGAGTGCAAATAGGGGATGATACCGATTATTATCAAAGTGCACTCACCCACTCCTGCGGGTGCAACGTTATGCCGTGGGAGGTAATTAAGGTAATTAAGATGCCTGAATAGTTACCGATATTTGCCCCACATAATCCACTGATAACTCCATAACACCGTATAGGCCCTACAACCCCTTTAAAAGGGCCCTGTATATCCCTATAAGCCCCTATAAACCCCATCAAAGGGGATCCCCGTAACATCCGAGCACTGAGGCAAAGACCTTGGGTGCGGGCGGTCTGTCATCGAAGCTAATGGCGCACTCCTGGTGCAGCCACCTCAGATCCACAGTTCCATACAAATACATGAGCGTTACCTAGGGGCTATATAGGGCTTTATAGGGATGTTGTAAGGAGAGAACATAGGGATGTACAGGGTTTACGGCGTTCCAGGGCCCAGGATTTAAAGCGTGGGTTTTCAGGATTTAGGAAATCAGGTTCCGGCTGGGCTTGGCGTTGGCATCATAACAGTTTCTGGCTTAGGGTTTTGGGTGTGAGGTTTGGTAGTGGATTCTCGCAGGCTAAGCATGGAAATCATACAGGACAAAACCTGACAACAGGCCTTTGACCCAACCTTGGCCCCTAATCCTTGAGCTGCCTTGCTGGCAGATATCTTACAGGAAAGAGGAATGCTGGAGCTAAGAGCTCTTCTTTAGGGTTTGCGGTTTACGGTTTACCCAACTCCCCGAACTCACCTCAGAGACCCACAAGTCTTAGATGCAGGCCCCCCTTAAGACTTTCCGTCGCGAATGCTATCGTTCTAGAGGGCTGAAGTCTAGGGACGACTTTCCTTCTTCTTGGGCAACAAGGAAGCATCGAAACCCAGGAATCTACATGTTTTGGTAGGGGTTCTTACTGCAAGGAAGTTACATGCCTGTGGTCCTATGAGTAACATCTCGAGGCGAAAACTGAACCTCGCGGCAACTCTCTCGCCGACCCAATAACCGTATGAGTGCTTCTCACAGGTAGGACACCCCCCCTCCCGCAAGAACCAAAATGCAAAGATCATGTTTAAATGGGATCCATTGTGTGCAGAATCCTTCTTGAACAGGACCGATGATGTGCAAAAGCCTGCATATCATAAAGTCAAAGCTCTCTGGACCACGGGACTCTAAACCCTTAACAGTGTGGCTGAGTGCTCTGCCGTATCATGTCATCTGGCTGCCGAGAGCCCTGATACATGACCTGGGGAAAGCGATCTAGGGCCGAGGGCACAGGGCTTCACGGGGCTCATGATTCAAGTGGTTTGAAGGCATGTGGGGTTTTCCATAAACAGGGGGCCTCAATATAGACTCCAGTAAGCTTTCTCTTAGTTATACCCAAAAGGTGGCCCCTAATTTTGGAAAGCCTGCCTCAATCCCAAACCCTGAAACTTAAAACCTAAACCCTGAACCCTTAACCTGAAACCCCTAAAGCCAACCCTAAATCCTAAATCCTAAACCCTGAATCCTAAACCCGAAACCCTGAACCCTTAAGCATGAACCTGAAACCCTAAAGCCCGAACCTTGGAACTAGCAGAGGGTTTTGGTAACCCACGCCTCCAAAATCAAGACTCTATATTCTATATGACTATAACAAGGTCCTAATTCGAGAGTTGAGGTAAAGTGGCCATTATGGAAAATGACTTCCTCTTCTAGACCTGCAGAAAACGAGGACCTTCAGATCAACGCTAAGCCCTAAACCCCTAAATCCTGAACCCCGAAACCTTAACCCCTAAACCCTGAACACCTAACTGGCTGTGCAGAAGTCGCCTAAAACCTCAACCTTCATGATTCAAACCTTCACCGGTCCCTACAATCAATGCAACCCCAATACCTAAACCCAAAAAGGTCAAAGCCCTAAGACACCTTGATATTTTCAAGAAAGGGTTTTTGCTTTTAAAGGAAGAGCCCCGACTAAATTGCAACAAGCACATACGAGATTGCCCTCATGCGCTCCGCAAGGCCCTGTCATATCTGCGTAACGTTGTTTATAACTGCAATATATACCATACTACAATGGCCCAATATCACCATGTTCCCCATATAACCCCAATATATTGGAAACCATGATATCCCCATTGAAAACACTACCCAACTGAGCTCAGCGCATGCCGCTTGGGAGATGCCCCGGCAGGGAAAAGGAGGATGGTCGGGAAGCCCGTGATTTGCAGGGTCTCCACCTGCAAAGTGGGTTTGGGGTTTGTTTGGGGGGCATACCTGCAAGAAGGATTATAGCAAGAAGGATCTGTGAATGCGAAATGGTACATGCGGACTCAGAGCTTGGGGAGAGGTGCGCGGGTAGATCCAGACTAGGGGCACTTTTCACCGACTCCTGATCGGTCATCGGCGATTGGTTTGGGAGGTTTACTTGAGGCGCCTTGGGGACGCAGCGTTTCAGACGGTTAGCTTTACGGTTTCACCCTCAGGTTCCGGGCTGCAAGATCAAGTGTCTTAGCCACCCTTTGTTGGATCTAAGCTATGGATCCCCAGCGAGAACGAAGCTTTGGGGTTTGGGGTTTTGTTTTTTGGCCCCAAGCCCTAAACCCTAAACCCGAGCAAGGGTTGAGAGCTTTGGCATTTGAGGCACCAGCACAAGGTACCCAGGAGACCGTAATCTTCCCTAAGGGTCCAAGGACCCAAATAATGGGGTTTTAGGGCCCAACTACAATAATATAAATGGTTTTGTGTTTAGGATTTCGGGCTTAGGGTGTAGGAACTCGAGGTGTTGGATCTACTTACTAGTGCTAAAGGGGAAGTTGAGGAATCCTTTCCCAATCCCTGAGGGTTTAGGGTTTACAGGGTTTAGGATGTAGGTTTTAGGATTTAGGGTTTAGAGGGTTTAGGGTTCAGGGTACCACCAGCAAGACGAGGAACCTCCCAAAAGGGCACTTTTCGTTTTGCGCTCTGACACCAAGCTTAACTTGGGAAAGTTTTCAAAATAGGGATCTTAAAAGTGAAGGGTTTAGGGTTCAGGGTTTAGGGTTCCCCAGTAACCCCGTAACAACAAGGGTATCCTTTTTCCTGATGTTCAATTTTAAAAGGAGACCCGAAAACAAAAAGTAAAACAGCAACTGCTGGGATACTTAATACTTAGGGTTCTTTAAATTTGGATTTAGCGTTTGGGACATCGGGGGCCTTGGAAAGCACTGCCCTTTTGGCGCAAACATTTCCCGCACACCCTTGTCAATCCAGAAAATTGAGCGCAAAATTTTACAGCGAATCAAACTGCAATGGCAAGAGTTACTCAAAGCACGGCCCTGCCCGACCTAATACTAAACACGGGGCTTATCATTAGGGGGAAGGGGATTGACAGGGACACAGCTGCATCCTGAACGCATTCAGCACGATTTAGCCACATTGCCCCGAAAAAAAGCAGGAAATGAACAGGCAAGATCAAATGGAAGCTGGAGTAATACTGGGAGGCTATAGGTAATGAGGAGATTCGTATCTAGAAGTTCGGCGCAGAGCGTCATCATTACTTAGGTGGTGGCCCTCCGAAGGAACACAGATACTGGATCACGCCTCGTTGCGCGTTGCGTCGATCTTCATGATCTTCAAAGACTTCACATGCCGGAGTTTCCTGCCATCTCGTCCCTCACTGTATGCCCTCACTATGGGAGTTTACGAGCATTGGGCTCTGTTCATACACCCAACTACTACTATATGAGAGTCACCTGCTGCTCTACACCCTAGGCCCGCTCCTCGAGAAATCTATGTCACACTGTTCGGGTTTAGGGCTGAGGGATCCGTCTGTAACAAGCTGCTGCGCAGTGTACTATGGGGTATGGCTTCATTCTGCTTCTTGGTGGGCGTATGTAGGTTGGGGGGGAATATCGGTGAGTGTCTGCGTCCAGTCAGGGAAACCATGACTGAACAACAGTAGGTCATGTAGCTGCGCCTTTGCAAGCTGAAGGGCGATTCGAACCCTAAACCCTCATGACTATGGGGAGATGTTACGCCGAAAGTTGGTCAGCTAGCATCGGAAGTCGAAAGCCCTAATACCTAGAGGTCCATGGTCCTCAGTCCAGCATTGTTAAAGAATAGGTGTACTTCCCCTAATTTCTCTTATAACCCCACTCCAAAACTACCAAGGAACCTTCCAGATTTACTTTCCGAAGTCTAGGGACCTAGGCTCCAGGTGAAGGCATTGAACAGAAGGATTGCTATTGCAGACTACACAGTGATTGCAGTTTAGGGTTTACGGTCTAGGGTTTCGGGTGGTCCACAATCCCGTACTATATCGGCACTCGTGTGTTCATTGCCCAAAGATGAGCAAAAGCTCTGCGGCAATAACTGCTGGGGCCTAGTAGGGAATAAGGGAATATACTATATGGGGCTCTACCCTAAATCGAAAACCCTAAACCCTCACTAAACCCATATATTCCCGTATTCACTACAAACAACCAGTCCGAACAGCAATTATCCAAAGGCCTCATGGCAAGAGACAAATGCTTGATTCATGGGTTTCCTTACTACCCTCTTCTGCACTACCCCTCCTAGTTCTCCCCTTAATTAAGGTTATCTAGGGATAGTCAGGCCTCATGAAGGTTAATTCAAGGGGCCCACGCTTTAGATTAATTAGGATCGACTTACAGTCATTTGATTATTCTAAGGTCTCCAGTACAGGGGTCGGGTATAGGGTTTAGGATGCAATTTTGGGTGTTCAACATCCATGTTGAAGACCCTGAACCCATAACCTTCCCAACCGAAACGCCGTAGGTCCTCCGAATCACTGAACCCTAAAGTTTAGAGTGTAAGCTTTCAGGTTTACGGCTTAGGGGTCCAAGGTGCTTGCTAGACCCTAAATCCTATGGCCTCAAATCCGGCACCGCAACTGCAAGCCCCGAAACTTAAGCCATTCCAAAACAGGAGAATCCCATGCCATGGAAAAGCAAGATAACATGGACACTGGGTTCACATAGAGGTTTGCTTGGAGACTGCGCTCTATTAGGGATACTGAAGTCTAGACCTTGAAGCCCAAAGCTTGATGTTATAGCCTGACATCCCCACCAAAAAGCCCTGAAGCCCGGGTTCCAAGCCATGAACATTCCCAAATCCTGACAGACACTTGACCCAACCATAGCCACGTGGTACATTCCCAATATAGCGCGATCCCAATATAGATCCCAAAGCACGAGGATCCTTTTTATGGGGAGCCCCAAGAAAGGAACCCCTACTTTTGGTATGAACACTTAAGCCCCAGATTATAAAAGGAAGCTTCTCAAAAGAACCCCTACGTACTCCTTAGGGGGGAAGACTTGTCATATCCTCATAATCTCCTGGTCTGAAAGCACGCCGCCAAGTGTGAAAAACCCTCACATAAGCAGCACCCAGCGCATCTGAGTCCCTGGCTTCGCAAGCTCCTTGTACAGAGGCTCAAACTTGCGGCAGTGGCCACACCTAAGGGCTTCCTATTGGTGCGTTTATGGGCTCATGAATCTTAGGATTAGGGGTTGGGGGGGATGTTGTACCTCCCACAGACTAGGACTTGCAAAATTGTCCCCCCTAAATGTGGTTTTCCTTGTTCACACCAATCAAAAACTTGCATATGGCGCAGTATGGGCGTGGATTGCAAGGTCCACACATGGCTGCAGCTAGGAGGAGGGGGATGTACAGACAGACAGAATATGACGGAGAAGGGAAACGGAGGACAGACAGCATGATAACGAGGGCGTCAGGGGTCAGGGGGTTCACCCTACTTGCAGGTCTTGGAAGGAATCCCTGACCGTCGGAATACCTGGCTCACCCCACACCAGGGCACTGTAATTCTTGTATCATTTAGAGGTCTATTTGAAGTCCAAGTGCTTGACTACACCATAACCATACGGGGAATCTAGGACCCTGATATTGGTAATCGTTCCAGCTTCTGGAGGATGGACCTTTTTCCCTTCTGCCTGCAAAACAGCAAGTCCTTGACGCGCCTTCGGCGTAGCTTCAGCTTGCTCTAGCTCGAGTTCCAGCAATCTCCCGAAGACCAGACCCAACAGCACTGCACTAAAACGCTGTTTGCAATGCTGTTGGATCTCCTCCTGGGGATCCAGCACAGTTCGCTGCTACATTGCATCGTAAAACGCTCTGCATAATCCCGAATCAGGAGGAACCCTGCTATAATATATAATCCATGTACCCGTAGGGTCTCTAATGCCTCTTCGAGGCCTGCCTGTAGAGTTCATGTCCTCCAGCGACACCGACGCAAGATGAAATCCAGGTTGGAGTCGTTTTCTCAATCATTTTGCCAGGAGCTATCGGCAGTGCGGCAAAGACAAATGCTTTGTCCAAACAATCCATCCGCATTCCGTGCAAGCGCGGTTGGCCGGCAAGAGCTCCTTTCCTGACTGGACACCCCTACTCTTTTGCCCCAATGCCTCCTCCCAACTCCTCCTCTTCCTCCCAGGTCCCAGGAACATCGTGATGAAGTGCAGGCATATTAGACGAAAATCTGAACGCCAGCTTGCACATCCCGACGGCAGATGGGGCAGGCGCCGTGCATCGCCGTAATGAACGCCGCGCAGTCCATGCAAGCGCAAAGGTGCCCGCAAGGTAGGAAAGCATGGGACTTTCCACGGTCCAAACCTTAGAGGCTCAGGCCGCTGGTCAGTTTAAAAAAAAAAAAAAAAAAA
>CAJNIZ010023780.1:20161-32096 GCA_905231905.1 Symbiodinium pilosum | reverse complement strand
GGGTTTTGATCTCTGCTCAGATGTGAAAGTACAGGTATCTCTGGCAGGGAGATGTTTTCTGTAATGCCTGTAGCAGTGGACTAAGCATGTCCGTATGCAGTAAGTAGTTCGAATTGATAGCTGTAAAAATGGAGAGCTTGCAGCAACGGCGAAGACAATCAAGTGCCAAAATTAGATTGCCACTGAATACCAAGGCTCCCAAAATTTTTGAGCAGTCATTGAATAAGGATGGTTTCGTCCGTTTTAGGTTGGGAACCATAGGGGGGGGGGCGGTATCGTCTGCCCAAAATGAAGACCGCAAGGGCTGAGTTCTATATGCACCTGCAGACCTCTCCTGGA
Source organism: Symbiodinium pilosum (assembly GCA_905231905.1). NCBI lineage: Eukaryota > Dinophyceae > Suessiales > Symbiodiniaceae > Symbiodinium > Symbiodinium pilosum. The sequence continues at coordinate 31,757 of CAJNIZ010023780.1, read as the reverse complement.
AACAGTTCCACACATCCCTCAAAACGTGGGTAGTTCCCAAAATTCGGGTCCCATTTTGGTACCCTTAATATTCGGTGCCGTAATAATCTATGGCAAAGAGGGGCCCATAAATTTGAGAACAGCCCGCATACCCTAAGGGTCCAAGTACCTAATAATCATATACTTACCCAAAACTTGTACTATAATTACTATTATCCAAATCCCAAGTACCTAATTATTCGGTACTTGGACCCTCTGGAATAGTAGTTACCTTGCAACCTAAAGGCAGTCGCCTTGGTGATGATAGGTGCACTTTTCAGAAATCGAACACCTAAAGAGGATCTCTAGTCTTTGGTCGCCAAAATTGCATATAATGTGTACAAGGACATGAAAAGCGGAATAATCATTAAACCTAACAATGCATGCCCTCACACTGAAAGCGTGCCCTGGCTGTTCTCCTATGCTCTCAAACTACTGGGATTCTTTCTATAGGCGGCAGCGTGAATCTCCAAACCCCATATCCAAACTCGAAGCCGTGTTGCAGTAGGGCGCGATTCACGCGGCTCCTGCATTCATTGCCATGCCAACCAGCTCGCCGAGAGGTGACCACGCACAGGATTTGAGGTTTAGAGTTCAGGGACGGTTTAGAGCTGAGGTGAAAGGGCTTGCGGTGTAGGGCTTAAGGTGTTGGGTGCTGGGTTTAAGTTTCAGGGCAATCTGTTGAAGATTGGGAAGGTAGGGCTTGAGGATCTTGTCATGATTCTTGGTAGTACTCTTTTCAGCAACTGCTAAGATAATCCTTCGATCCAGCAGAAGAAGAGCCATTGAAATAGAAATTGGGGTGACAGCAGACACGCGGTTCGTACCAGCCATCAACTCGGCAGTCCCCGAGTTACTGTTAAGGAACATAGATTGAGTTATCAGAATATGGGTATATAGCAAATACTGGGGCTTCCTCATTATAACTTAAATTTCCTCAACAGCCAACCAAGTAGGTTATGATGAAGATCCGCGATGGCTGTACTACAACGACAAATGGGAACGGCATGAACGCAACATGCAAAGTTGCTACAGCCCCGGCTTGGCGTTGGTGAAAAAGCTGCATCCCTGTAGTAGAGTAGGAATAGCAATGGTAATACTAATAGTAATAATCGTACTGTATTAATCAGAATCAGAACCGACAAAGTGAAAAATAGCTGCACTGTGTAGCCGTTCTTCCCACGCCGACAGCCTAAACTCTACACTCATCCCCCTAAACCCTGAACCCTAAGCCCTGAACCTCAAACGCCAAACCCTAAACTCCAAACCCTAAACCGTAACCCTAAACCCCAAACCCTAAACCCCAAAGCTTAAGCCCCAAACAGTGCGGCTGCAGTCAAGCCGCAAAAGTTTGGATTTAGGGCCATACTGTCCCGCCTTGCAACCATTGTGTCGACGGACCCCCAAGAAAAAATCATTTTCCCAAAATTAGGGGTACCATTTACGGGGATCCCTAGCATAAGGATTATAGTGTTTTGAGGCTTATATGGGGTTCCCCTTATTTTGGGAAACTACCAAATATACTCACCAGCATTCAAGAGAAACCCTAGATACACGCGTTTTAGGGCTTAGCTTTTCGGGTTACACACCACAAAAACTGCTCACCAGCTTTCAGGAGAAACCCTAGATACACTCGGGTTGAGTTTTGGGGGTTTAGGGTTTGGTGAAGATGGCCATGATCAAGGACCTATCTGCAGGGATTCAGGACTGTGATCCTTTTTCGTACCCTGAATATGAGGGGCCTGACGGCAATTGGGACCCAAAAGGGGGCTATAATTTTCACAACCTACCAACGTTCCTGATACGGACCCCATACTCCGCTTGTAATCCCTATACACCCCGCGGGTTCCTGGACTACCCAACTTCTTGGGAAACTCCCATATCCCTCATTAGATCTCAGGTCTTAAACTCTGGAACTGCAACTTTTAACCCTAAACCCTACATAGCCTGTATACCTCCTTTAAAGCGACGCTACGCGTGCTTCCTGAGGCCGGCGCCAGGGAGCATAGAAGTCGACCAGCACATCCTGGTGGCTCGTGTGAATCTATGGCAATTGGAAAAGCCTTACAATCTTGAGTCTACGGTTTAAATTGATGGCTGAGGGTTTAGGATTTAGACTACATTAGATGTTTGAAGCTCAGGCAAGAAGGTTTCTATCATCTTCGAAGCTTGCAACAAAGATGGCCCTCAGTCTGCGGAACAACATGCGAGTAGCTTTTTTGGGTGGCTGAACCAAGTAAGGTTAACTTCCTCTTGCAAAACAAGTAGTATGAACTAGGCAAAAATAGTCGCACTCTCTATTGGAGAACGGATGATTTTCCAAAATAGAATACTACCCATAGATGCTGTAGGAATTTGTGTTTAAGCTGTATATTTGTTTAGCATTCCTGCCTCCCCTAGTAAAAACCCTAAATACCAAGGGCACTCAATTACAACTTGCAAGCCCCAACGCTCTCAAAACGTAAGCCCCAAAAATCTCCACCCTGAAGCTAAACCTAGGGCTTAGGGCTTAGGACCTAAGATTTAAGGCTTGGAGTTTAGGTTTGGATGCCTAAGCCCCTCAAACTGAAACAATCAGGTCCTATATCCGGCCCGAAAACTCGCAACCCTGAATTCCTAAGCCTTCAGTCTCTGAAGGCTAAAAGCCACATCCCCAAACCCAAACTCCCAAAACTCCGAAATCCGCAAGTCGTACCCCTCTACCAAAAATCGCATAGCCCCAAACCCTAAGCCCAAACTCTAAAGTTTGCAATCCTATAGTCCCCCTTAAGCAGATAGAACATGGCTTTGGGTTTATCATAATAAGATCCCCATATACCCCATATTCTGTCTATTCTATCTACTTAAGGGGGATTATAAACCCAAGCCCTAAATCCTAAGCCCTACAATGCTGAACCTTTCCAGGCCCCGCCCGCCTTGGACTCATCCTCCACGGTCTTGCGGAAGTTGGTGCCCACAAGCACACCGACGGGACCGCCCAGCTTGATATCCTTCGGAGGCTTAAGAGTTTGGAGTTTAGGGTTTAGGCATCCAGGATTTGCGGTTCGGGGATTCAGAGTTTGGCGTTTGGGGTTTAGGATTTAGTTTTGAAGTTTGGGGCTAGGGTTTAGGGATTAGCGTTTCGGGCGCAGGGTTCAGAGTTTCAAGAGTTCATGAGCTGCATCTCTAAGCGTGTACCCCCGACCTAGTTTCCCCCTGTAACTCCAATATACTCCAATGTGGGCCCCGTGGAGTTCTCCGGAAAGGTCCCGGCAAATCTTTAGGGTTTACGGTTAAGGGTTTACGGCCTTGGGGTTAAGGGTTTAGGGTTAATGGGGTACGCAGCCCTGAGGGCACCACCCTGAAACCTTTGAAGTTCGAAGACCAAACCCCGCCTGAGCTGCCTCTGAGTGCAGCTTCATCCTTCCGCCTCCTGAACTAAATGGGTTTAGGGTTTAGGGTTTTCATCCTTCCGCCTCCTGAACTAACTGCTTCTTATGCCCCCTGGAGCCTAATCCACCGCTCGAATTCGAACCAAGACTCTTGAACCAAAGTCCCAAACCCTGTAGTCCCCCCGAAGTAGATAGAACATGGCTTGGGGTGTTATAACAATATCCCCATATGCCTCATATTCTATCTACTTAAGGGGACTATAATCCCTAAGCCCTAAATCCTAAACCCTAAACCCTAAATCCTAAATCCTAAACCCTAAACCCTATATTTTGTCTACTTAAGGCGGACCATAAGCCCTGTCCCACGAACTGCAAAACACCAGGCTCTCTAATCTCTAACCCAAAAAACTTATCAGCTCTGAGCCCCTCAGACCTACGGTTTTAGGGTTTAGGGTTTAGGGTTTAGGGTTTAGGATTTAGGATTTAGGGTTTAGGGTTTAAGGTTTAAGGGTTTTTTGATGGACCCTTTCTCAACCGCCTGAAAACGAGGAGGTGCTGTCCGCAAGGTCCAAAAGACAGCCATCAGCGAAAATCACTTCAGCCAGTGTTTCAAGGTACCTGGCACTACAGCTGGCCCTTCAGTCCAACTCGATCTAGCCATCGCACCTCCCTCCACTGCAATCTCACGGCCAGCAGCATCTTCCACTTGAGTCTCATACGGCGTCTCCGCAAGCTGACTTGCCTCCTCAACGTCGATGTTTGCGTTGCATCCATGACCCTCAACGTCCGCCGCTTCCATGGTGGGCGACATGCTTCGTTCTTAGGTTTAGGGTTTAAGGTTTAGGGTGCCCCACAGTCCCAAACCCTCAACCCCTGAATCCTCCAACCAAAGCACGCTTCTCTCCCCTAAACGAACACGGGACCCATCTAAGCCCTGAAAGAAGGACGGTAATCCTGTGGGCTAAACTCCTAGTATCCTCCTTAACAACCCCTATGTTAGTCCCCGACATAATCCCCTCTATACCCCCTTTGAAAAGTTTAGACTATAGCTCATATAGTGCCCTTTTCAACCCTAAGCCCCAAGCCCTAAACCCTGCCCTAAGCCCTAAACCCTAAGCCCTAAACCCTAAACCCCAAACCCCTAAACCCTAAACCCTAAACCCCTAAACCCTTAACCCCAAACCCTAAACCCCAAACCCCTTACCTGTTCCCCCCCATCCTAAGCCCTCCCATCACCCCGCCTCGGCAGATGGCTCGGGCTCGCTTTTCAGCCAAGGCTCCAGCCTTTGCGGGGCAGTTTTTCTTGGGTTTTGGGAGGGTTTTGGAGTTTAGGGGGTTATGGGTTTTGGGGTTTATGGGTTTTGGGGGTTTTGGGGGTTTTGGGGTTTATGGGTTTTGGGGGCTTTGGGGTTTAGGGGTTTTTGGGTTTTGGGGACTTTAGGGGTTTGGGGGTTTATGGGTCTGGGGGTTAGGCGTTTTGGGGGCTTTGGGGTTCAGGGGTTTATGGGTTTGGGGTTTAGGATTTAGGGTTTGGGGGTTGGGGTTCAGGGCTTAGGGTTTAGGCCAACAGTCTCCAAGCCCTTCGGTATACAGAAACCCTCGTGCTTGGCTACCACTTTTTGTTTTAATCCCTCGGACGTTTGCGCCTGCATGATGTCGGGTCTAGAGCCCTGGGTTTGTGGTTCGGGGTTTTGGGGCATGTGCGTCAGGTTTTTGGAAGAAGTAGCTGTAGGAAGGAGGACGCAGAAGTGTCAAGAAACTTCTGAACGCAAAATTTAGAACCCCCAAACCATACTGGAACCCTAAACGCTAGAATCTGGAATGTAGAAGTGTGAATTGTTACCAATCTTGTCCTGTTCTAACCCTTTTTAAGGCAGCAGTACGAGTTCAAGATACGTTGCAACTAAAGAGATATATAACCCCTATATAAAGCCGGTCTCCAATACATTCTCAATTTCCTTTCCCTGTTCGATCGTCCCTTAACACTCCAGCAGTTTCCATGTTCTTTCCCATTCCCCTCCCAATCCCCACATAACTTGTATATTATCCCTACATGACCCCTTCAAAATCCTACAACATGACATCCCGAACTGCCTGTTGCCCTCGTAGTCAGACACGAAGGTGACGATCTTGTCCGCTGTGAGCCCTGGTCGGGATGCATGTTCAGCAGGGCTTGGTTTAGGGTTTAGGGTTTAGGGCTTAGGGTTTAGGGTTTAGGGTTTAGGGTTTAGGGTTTAGGGTTGAGGGCTCGGGGTAATATTGGGGTTATAAGGGGATAATGGAAAATGAAATGGCAACTACTAGATTATATTGGGGGTTCTATTGGGGTTATGAGGGGATAATGGAAAATGAAATGGAAACTGCTGTATTATAGGGGGGTTCTATTGGGGTTATATAGGTTGGGAAGGTTTAAGATTTTGGGTCTTTGCGTTTGGACTTTTTGGTTCCAGATTTAAGGTTTCTGGTCTAGAGCTTGGGCTTAGGGCGTTGGTGGGGGGGGGGTTGTAGTTTTGAGCGTTGGGCGTGAGGTGCAGGGCTCCATGATTACGCTTGAGGCTCCAGGGTGCTTTGGGGCTGGGAGGACGTTGTTGAATGATATGAGCTATAGTCTAAACTCCCAGTATTCCCCTCAAGAACCCCCCTATAGTAGTCCCCTATATAGTCCCCTATATCACCTCCCTTTAAGGAGTTTAGACTATAGCCTGTTTGGGATGTCTGCTGGCGGCCCTGATTTCGACAGTCTTTATGCTGCTCTGAGGACCTCGTCCACTTATGCCTCCGCGCAGTATTCCAGTTAGTCGCTTTTCTGACAGAATGAGAGCTCAGGCTTTGGTTTTACGACTTTACAATTTGGGGCAGATATTTGCTTCTACGTTTTACAATCACTTTCAAATCCCAAACGCAAGAACGTGGGCTACGGCGCGGCTAATGCGTCTCGTCGTAGTGGGTCTGCCTGACTCTTGCTTTTGAAGCGTCGCAGCTTCATGCGTAACATTGTGGAATTCTGGAATGGCAGCATTGAAGAAGATATTCGGCAACCTATGATGGAACCCATGCCAAACTGTGTCTGCTACGGGCTCCGTACCTAGGATCCATAAACCCCTAACCCTCAACCTTGGCTTAAGATCCCTATATCGCTGACAATCCAAACCCACAAAATACAAGCCGAAAATTCTGCGTCCTCACACTTGACCCTGTTACCCGAATGTAGGCGCCAGCTCATCAAGAGAACTCGCACGGAGCCCTGAATTGGCCCTCACCTTACTGGTGCTTAAGGGAGAGAGCGGCTGAATCCCTAAAATGATCCCTAAACAAATCCCCAACAGAGTCACTTAAGCCAAAGTCTGTTGGTAACTCTCAGGGAGGGGCCAGGAGTAACTACAACCAACCTCCACGGCCAACTCCTCAAAGCTAAGCTCAACTCTTAAGCCCAGAAACCTGAACCCCAAACCCTCCACCCAGAGCATGAAAACTCTCCCCCTACAAGCCCTTCATCTCAACTTTTGCTCTCTTCCCCAATAACCAGGGCTAAAAAAGCTTAAACTGTATTATAGGGACCCAAAAAGGAAGCCCAAAAAGTTTAAAGTTCTTCTATTGGCTAAGAATAAGTTTGGGACCAGAAATCCTAAAACCTAAACCCTAAACCCTAAACCCCTGGCTGAAATCCATGATCCTCCTCCCTCCCCAGTCCTTCCATGGATATCCGAAACTTCCGCGCTGCGTGGTACTGGCCCGTTGGCCCGTGGCCGGCGTGGGTCTGTGGAGGAATAGGGGGAGTGGGAATGGGTTTAGGGTTTAGGGTTTAGGGTCTAGTAGGGAATAAGGGAATATACTGATATACTATATAGGGATGATATAAGGATTATGTTCCTATTCCCTACTAACCACCAGGAAGCATAGTTTCTGTTTGTATCTGGGCTAACAAGCCACATGTGGGACTGGAGAAGAATGAACTACATGGAGTGGTGGCTTTGTGAGAGGTTGAGATGGGTCAATCGCTTTAGGCCCGTTTCTGCAGGCACCCTGCTCAGTTTTCCCATGAGCCGGAGCCATCTACTTGGAAGAAGACACTGCCTTCATCACCCACGCAAAACAAAGATGATTACAAATAGGGGACTTACGACTGGGTTGTTTCGTCGTAAACTACGGTTAGTACCGAGTGCAACTACCCTGGACCTCCAAGAAAAGTGTGCACAGCAGCAAATGCGAATGTTAATTTCCAAGCCTGCCTCATGCCAAAACCATGCCTGAAGCCTAAAATTGAAAGACATGCAGTTGGGAAGGAGACTGGGAGAGTGTTTTACTTCTAGAGGGATGAGGCAAGGAAAGAGTTGGGGCGGGAGGTCTACAGGGAGCTTTGTAACTGTCACATTCGACCTGCTTCTGGTGTGGGCTTCGCTCCCGAACCCTGCATGCCTTGCGCAACCCGGTTCTGGGGGCGGGTAGCAGCAGTGATTGTTTAGTTTTTTTTTGTTTAAGGGGGGCCATTTCTATTGTTCAGGGTTTAGGGTGTAGGGTTGTAGTGGCAGCAGTAGCAGGAGGAGGTAATAGTAGAGACAAGACTTGGGGCCTTTGCTGTCCTCATAAAGGCTGCAAGGCACCTGAATAAATAGAACTGTGGTAATTAGTTCCCTGAAACAGGTTGTAGTTCAGTCTATACACTCCACTGAAAACACGCTTGCTCCAAGCAAAATGCACCGCAGACCCTCAAATTTACCAGTTACTTGCAGCGAATGGGACGCGGATCCCTTCAGAAATCCGCATGTCATCCTCAACGAAGATGGTAATTCCATGCAATGCACATTTTTCTTTTTCAGGCCTTCAACCCTACGCTCTAAATAGCATCTGCTATGTTCTTCTCCATTCCCTAGTAGCAATCCGCAGGAAAACCGGCCTTCAGGGTCTGGGGGGGGGGGGGGCTGAAAACAGGGGCTATTTCCAGGGATGCAACTAGTACAGGGATCCACTCCCCTACTCTTCCCTATGCACCAGGCATTCCCGAAATCCGAACCCCAAAATCCAAATTTCCCTGCTTTTCCCTGCATTCCTATTCCTTTTTCTTTCCATGCACTCCTTCACTTAAACCCGCCCAAATAATGTGCAAGCAAGGAAACCTGCCTCTAACCAGGACTACTGGTATAGAAGGAGGACGTGTGGGAGAGAAGAGCCCTGTATGCACTCCCCCACTCTTCCTTAAGCACCACGACGCCCTAAACCCTCAACTCTCAACCTAAACAAAACCATCCCTACATCCTAAATGGTCTGCATGTTTCTTGTTCATGCCTCAACCCTATAGTCGTCCTTAAGTAGATAGAATATGCGATATATGGAGATCTTATTATAATATACCCAAACCCATATTCTATCTACTTCGGGGGGACTACAACCCCTAACCCTAACCCTAAACCTTAAACCCTGAATCCTAAACCCTAAACCCTAGATTGTATCCACTTTAAGGAGGATTATAACCCCTAAGCCCTAAGCCTTAAACCCTAAACCCTAGATTCAGACCGGCCTCTACCAAAGTGAGGACTGGTCCAGCGCCATCTACGCCGGCCATCTCGGCTGTCCGTCGCTCCATGGAGGTGTCCAGACCCTGGGGGAGACGAGAGGTGACTGGGATATAGGGTTTCCTTTCCACTACGGGGATGTATATACGATTATATCTCCCCTCCATGACAAGGATGTATGTAGGATTATACTTCCCCTCCATTAAGGTGATGTATGTAGGATTCTATTTCCCCTCCATTAAGGGGATGTATATGGATTTTATGGGGACGTAAAGGTAGGAGAGTTTGGGTGTACCCCTTGAGTTCGGGCCTTAGGGGTTGGGTTTAAGGTTTGGTTTCGGGCTTGGTTGAATTTAGTGCTCTGTGGATGCAGGGGGTGAAAGGGATTTGGGGTTAGTAGGGCTTCAGGGTTGAGAAGTTTTGGGCTAAGCCATATAAGGCGTAGGGGTGCGTTTAGGATGAAGGGTTTGGGTTGAAGGGGCTTCGAGCGTTGAGTTTAGCTCATTTTAGAGGCTCTATGTGATATTACATAAGGAGGGCAACAGAAGAACATTGGTGCAGTCATTAAGAACCCTCATCCCTAAACCCATGAAGAGCAAGATGATTCCGGGTCTCCGTGGCTGAGGCTGAAGCACGTCGGGCTCAGGGGGTTGAGGGTTAGTGTTAAGGATTAGGGTTTAATTTTCAAGGGATCAAACTTGGAGTTTTGAGGGCAGGGTTCGGGCTTTAGATTGTTTAGGGGCTCCAGAGTGCAAGGTTTTGGCCGCTAGGCCTCAGCCAGTCAACCCAAGCCTACAAGCCCTACACAGCTCCTCAACCTCCAAGTGGGTACGATTTGCACACGTTGTAGACCAAAGTAAATAGCAACTAGCGATTCATCATCGTTCCCTCTCCTTCAATCCTACATAGCCCGGCCCTACGTATATCACCCCTATAAACCCCCTTAAAAAGGGGCTCCACATATGCTGGTTTTCACATGGTAGTTTCCCAAAATCAGGGACCCCGATGTAAACCCCAAAACACTATGATCCTGATTCTGGGTAATCTACCCCCTAATGTTGGAAACCCCCACAGCACTTGCATGCAAGGCACGGAGAGGCAACAGTGAACTCGACCTCTGAGCTTGACGGCAGCCTGGCTCCAGCAGAAACCGAAGGCTCAGGGGTTTGAGGGGCATGTGGGGTTTGAGGGGTTTAGGGCTTAGGGCTCACGATTTAAGGGTTGAGCGTTTAGGGTTTGGAAATTTAGGGGTTTAGGGTCAGGGTTTAGGGTGTTGAGGGGCTTTGGGTTTAGAATCGAGCGTCTGGATGAAAGACATTAAAACTTGCCTGGGCTCAGGTTAATGTAAAACTGCAATCTGTCTACATTGGAAACGTGTTACTTTCCATGTGGCTTTGATTGAAGGAAGAAGACCCCTGCACCAATGTAAGTTCCCAAAGCCCTGGAACCCCTAAAACCCTTAAACCAAAACCCTAAACCCCAAACCCCAAAATGTGAAATAACTTCTAATCCCCCTTGAGTAGATAGAATATGGCTTCGGTTATATTATAATAAGATTCCCATATACCCCATATTCTATCTACTTAAGGGGGACTAGGAGCCCTAGGTCCCTTTTGAGCTTCCCCGCCTCGCGGAAGAGCTTCTCCTCGTTGCTGTCGCTGTTCGGAGTGATCAGAATCAAGGCCTCTTGGGCTTAGGGCTTAGGGTGTGCAGTGGGGTTTAGGGTGTAGGGTTTAGGATGTAAGGTTTAGGGGGAAGGTTTAAGGCCTTGGAAACCCTGGAAACCCGAAACTGTAAACCCAGGATCTATGGCAGATTTGGAGCGGGGCATCATTCATTTCAGGGAGACGTCTTAGTTCGAAGTTGCGGCCCTGAGACGATCTTGTGTAGGGTTCAGGTTTTAGGGTTTAGGTTTGAGATCAACTTGGCGATCGAAGAGCTTCAGTTGATACAAGGCTGCTCCCCAACGAGATGTTCAGAGAAAACTCCTAAAAATGCACGTTCTGCTGATTGCTGCAAGGCCCACAAACACCCAAACCCTACCTGGATCCCAAAGCATGCAGCATAGTAGCCTATAGGGGAGACCCCAAAATACTATGATCCTGATTACTATGGGAGGCCCGCAAAATGGTACCCCTCATTTGGGGAAACCTCCATCTGGCAACAACCATGATACCCATCATAGCTATCAACCTTAAGACGCCGCACCCAAGTAGCTCTAGGAGTCAGTTACAATAGCAGCAACACCACTTCCACACCCAGCTCCAACACCACCCCCCAAAAACCATCCCACAACCTCTGACACCAAACACCACCACCTGCAACCCCACCACCGCCGCAGTGGCCACCGCAGCTGCTGCTGTGACGGATGCTCTTCTCAGGGCTTCTAGAGTAAGATGAGGTTAAGGCTTACAAGCTCAGGGTTTTTTGACAAGTGGTTAGTAGGGAATGGAACAAAACCATAGAAACTAATGTTAGCGTTCTTGCTTCACCACCGTATTCTTCATACTATGCTACGGAATATTACGTTAAAGCTGAAGGTTTAGGACTTCGTAAGGAATGCACCTCCGTAGTAGTTGCCATAGACTATAGACTCCCCAACGATTGTCCCCATATCCTTACCTTGATCCCCTGCTGGCCACCAATAGGTTCCCAGACCCCCAAAAGGACAGAAAAAATGGACCCCCCCCCCCCCAA
>CAJNIZ010023780.1:0-15998 GCA_905231905.1 Symbiodinium pilosum | reverse complement strand
ACCCTAAGCCCCCTAAACCCTAAGGTGCGTACGGCCTTCTCTGCCTTCTTCTCGTCGTCGCAGCACTTGATCTGCACGCGCTGTCCCCATCCAGCGGACCTTCTGGACTTCCGTGTGAGTTTCATGGGCCCCTAAATTTTAGGATTCAGGGTTTAGGGTTGTAGGTTTTAGGGTTTAGGGTTGTAGGGTTTAAGTTGCAGGTATTAGGGTTCAGGCTTTAGGGTTTAGGTTGTAGGGTTTGGGGTTTCGGGTTCATGGGCAGTTAGTTTAAGGATGCAGGGCTTAGGGGAGTCTCATGGGTAGCAAAATAAGCCAGACTATAAGTACACCACATAATGAGTTCATGTCCGCTCATATTGTAGTTCTCCGTCTTCAAAGCCTAAATCCCAGTTATACCTGGAGGTTTCCCAAAATTAGGGATACTCTTTTGGGGGTCCCTATAATAAGGACTATAGTATATTGGGGTCTATATTTGGGATACCTGAATTTTGGGAAACTACGACCTATCCATGAACACGACAGCTTTGAGCCCTGAAGTCTGCGTCGCTCTTTGGAATCTCTATAAGCAAATTGTGCGAAACTCTATTGCCGTCCCAGTTTCTGCCATGAACCTCTTCGCCACCGCAAACCCCTCAAGCAGAAGCAGAAGCCCCAGGAAAGGAGCCATGGATTCTCAAAACCGACATCCTCAAGCCCCCAATCCACATCGGAAATCGCGCAAAGTAGGTGTAAGAAAGTGGAGGCATCTTCTGGCACTACATACGCTCCTGGAATCTGAAAAAAAAGCCCTCCATGATTGAAGACAGTTCGGCGAAGAAAAAAGATCCAAGGACATCTCAACCTCTCACCATATTCGTAGCCAAATTCCTGAACCCCTACTTTCAACCACTCTAACGAGCCTGAATACGAAATCTCCCAGAATGAAACCCCTGTCTGAAATGACAGGTGACTTTTAAACCCATGCATAGAATCCATCCCTCAACCCCCTAATCCCTTAACCACGCTAGCACCTCTGCAAACTCGGGCTCTTTTGGCAAGATGTTATGCTTTAAGCATGCTTTTAGGGGATAAGAAGAAAAATGCTTGTGATTATTCAAGGGCTTCTACAATCATGCATTTATGACATGACTGTTCCTACCCGCAACCCTGCACCCTGAGCCCCAAGCCTCAGGTGTTTCCCTACCTATGCCTATTTGTCACTCTACCCGTTTTATTGGGGTATCCTACTTGGCGCAAGCAGATGCTAGCCCTGAAGCGCATAAAGTTATGTATCCTCAACAAAGGGCAGGATAGAAGGGTCTACGTAGCTCAGCTAGGAACCCAGGAAGAAAAGAAAACGCCGAGGACACAGCTGGTCCGTCCGCTGAACGGTCAGCGATTTACCTGACCATGGTAACCCTTCTGAAGTCTCAGGCTGTAGGGCTGAGGGCTTAGGCGTTAGGAGCTTTGCACTTCTGATCAAATAAGTTCAGTTTGTGCAAGTAGCCCCTTTAAACCCTAAACCTTAAATTTCACGACCCTACAGGTAGGATCTATACAGATGGCTACGATGCCCCCCCCCGCCCCACACCTGATCCACCTGGCTACACTGCCATCTGACCATTTGCTCTTCATTGTTCAGCCTCAAAGAAATACTGATCATGATGATTATATTTTATAATACTGACAATTTTGAGCGTAGTATTACCAACAACAAGGATGGTAGTGGTTCTTCCATAATTTACTATGCAATTAATCCATGCGTACAATGACGATCTGTTCCCCATTTCTTCTGCTTGGGTTGAAGGCAAGCAGACAGCTCGCTCACAGAACTTCTGCACCTAGCTGACTTCCCTGAAAACGGTAAACCCACTTCAGACGCTCAGACACAGCTTATTGATCCATCTGTTAAGAAAGTCTAGAGATTTAGCTCTAAGCCCTTTTCCTCAACCCCGCACCCGCTTGCGCTCATTGTCTTACTGTTACTTTCCCTTACAAGCAAAATCCAACACTCTGAGACCTTTCTCCTGGAGCTTAGCCCTACACCCCAAGCTCCATCTCTGAATACACCTTAATCTCTAGACCCAAAACCCGACCACCGTAAACAAGAACATGAAGTTTGAGGGATTGTGCATCGGCAAAGGGGCGTATATAGGGAAATGATAGAAATCAAATGGAAACCACTAGAAGGTACAACTCCCTAAACCCGACATAACCCTCAACTCCCCTATATGTCCCGCGTAGATCCCTAAATGTTCTCTGTAACTTAACCCCTTAAACGAAGCCCTAGGCCCCAGTGTTTCGACGAAACCCAGGAAGGCCTTCGACGCTCACCTTGAATCTGTCGCTCCACTCAGGTCGCTGCGGATTCCTGTAGAGCAGTTTGGTTTAGGGTTTACGGCTTAGGGTTTATAGTCCCCCTTAAGTAGACTAGAATACTGGGTATATGCGAATCTTATTCTAATATACCCAAAGCCATATTCTATCTACTTTAAGGAGGACTATAGGAGTTGGGTAACTCAGGGGTTTCCCAAAACAAGGGTTCAGTTTAGGGTGTAGGGTTTAGGGCCTGGGGTTGATGATGTGGGGTTCGGGGAGTTGGATGTTTCCGGTAGTTGCTGAAGGGTTTAGGGTTTAGTGGTTTAGGTTTTATTTCGGGTTTAGAGTTTTAGGTAATGGAATCTAGCATTTTGGGCAAGACCAGGCGGACTCATGTAGGAACTTATGCGGCTTATGCAAGAGATCCTTTCCCTGGAAAATCACCAACTGCTTTCAGGGTTACGAGCTTGGTGTATCGAGGCTTTGGAAGTTTTGGTGTGTTGGGTCTGGGGTTTAGCACGTGAGGGGCTTGAGTTTGTTTAGCGGTAAACTAAACTCTAAATCCTAAACCCTAAATCCTAAACCCTAAATCCTAAACCCTAAACCCTAAACCCGGCTTAGGGCCAATTGGCGACAGAGACGCGGCTGGGAAGTAGGCGCTTTTTGGTCCGAATTTGATGACATGGTGGTCCACTCAGATAACCCTCTTAGGGTTTTTGGTTTTGGGTTTAGGGTATAAGATTTTGGGTTTTGGGTTGTTCTAAAGGACTAACCAAAAACGAAAACCACAAAACATACCATCCTAACAGGGTTTAGGGTTTTGGGTTTAGGGTTCAGGGTTTAGGGTTTAGGGTTTAAGGTTTTGGGTTTAGGGTATAAGATTTTGCGTTTTGGGTCACAGGACCTTGATGTCTTCTTAACCCCCCTGCGCCGAATTCCGCGACGTACTGGTTTGGTTTCTACATGACGCCGCGTCAGTCAACGCATACGAAGCCACTCAGCTTCAGCAAGGCAGCTAGCAAGTGTCATCACCGCAAGTCGAAGACACAGCGGATATACTGGAGTAAACCTCAGCTTGTACAGTGCGCAGCACCCGACGCATGTTTTGTACGGCCTTGAAGTTGCGGAAATCTTCTCAATGCGAATGCTTTAGGGTCAACTGCGTAGCTCTACACCCATTTCTTCTGGTATGAACCGTAAGGCCCCGCTTAATGATGGCTTGCTCTGGAAAATTGTCACGCGGTTATTGCAACAGGTGTGGTAAAGGGTAGTGTTCTAAATAAAAAACTAACCAAAAACGAAAACCACAAAACACACCATCTTAACAGGGTTTTGGGTTTAGGATTTAGGGTTCAGGGTTTAGGGTTCAGGGTTTAGGGTTTTGGGATTTGGGTATAAGATTTTGGGTTTTGTGTCCTTCTAGAGGACTAACCAAAAAGGAAAACCACAAAACACACCATCCTAAACCTGAGGTCCAGAACACTACCCACTAAACCCTCATCCCCAAGCCCTAAGCCTGAAGCACGAGACCCTAAACCCTTACTAAACCCTAAGCCACAAGCCCCAAGCCCTAAACCCAAAGCCCTAAACCCTAAATCCTAAACCTTAAACTCTTAATCCTAAACCCTACATCCTAAACCTTAAACTCTTAATCCTAAACCCTACACCCGAAACCCTAAACCCTAGACGAAGCCAGAAGCCGAACCTTGGCGCATCCTGGCAGTGGAGATCAGCACGAGGAAGATCCACCTACCCAGTGACAAGACGCTACAACCTGAAACCCTAAAGTATGTAAGGTTGAGGGTTGAGGGTTGAGGGTTTAGGGCTTAAGGTTTGTGATAATGGCCTGGAACCCTGAAACCTCAAGGATCTTTGACCCTAAACCCTAAGCCCCTAAATACTAGTTTCCATTTTATTTTCCATTCTCACAATATATCCCCTATATTACCCGTATATAAGAATACTTGCCATTCTATTTTCCCCCCCTCTAAAGTATGCAGAATGATGGCCTGAACCCACAAAATGCGTAGAATGATGGCCTGGACCCCTAGAGTGTGTGGAGTAAGGGCCTGAACCGCTAAAATATGTGGAATAATGGTATTGTTGGAGGTTGTTGGTGCCCAAGGGCCATGATTTTTGAGCCCTTTACCTGCTTTTCAGTTGCTAGTCTCTGCTGAATGTAAGGTTTGGAGGCTTTGTGCTTCGGGCTGAACGTTTAGTGCTGGTGATGGTGGCTCTGGAAACATTAGTTCAATAAGTGGTAGTAGCGGTAGCAGAGCAGCTGTGCTTTTTGTCCTGCTTGTGTAGCTGTAGTTAGAGTATTTGTAGTAATTGTGTAATAGCTGCAATAGTAGTAGCAGCAGCAGCAGCAGCAGCAGAAGCAGTAGCAGTAGCAGTACCAGCAGCAGCAGCAGTTGTAGCAATAGCAGTAGCAGCAGTAGAAGAAATATTGTTCGGACAAACTGCGCGTGTGTGGTGATTCTATCCTACAATCACTTTTCCAAGGTTCAGAGGCACTGTTTTAATTGCCGACACGACTACCCACGCGTGTTCATTTCATAGAGCAAAAATCTTACCAGATGTGACAATTCAAACCATTACCTGGTTCTCACAGGCTCTTGAATTTTAATACTTCTGGGATACAAAGAAAACTTAACTTAAGCCCTAAACCCTCAAATGGGCGCCTGCTTCGTGTTGGTTGCGCTCTGGCCGACGGTGATCGTCTCACAAAGCAGGGCCGCGTGCCTGACGCAGATGCTGAGGCTTATTGAGGTTTGATGGTTTAGGCTCCTGATTAGGGCTTAGGCCTTAGGGATTATGGTTTAGGGTGCGGGAATGCGCAACCATTTGGTAGACAGATTCTGTCAAGCTTGCGTGCACTAACTATGCGTCGGGCTTGTCCCCGCAAGATCATCGTACCTTTGAACTTCAAAATTGCGCAAGATCATCGTACCATTGAACTCGGAAATTGCTCAAACTTCTCCAAAAAAGCTTGAAGGTTCAAGCACTCAAACCAGAATTACTGACCGGAAGGACATCTCCAAGCACGTACCACGATCATTTGTCAATTCACTTCCTCACAAATTACACCAAGAACCTGTAAAAAGAGACCTCGCAGATTTGAGCAAATGCCACCTGCAATGCGCAACTGCTGGCCACGTGAATCCCCCTCGTAACAAGACAACCGCCCTACTCCAACACACATGCCGGATCAGTAGTGGGATTGCGCAACAGCATGGATTCCTCAGAAAACCTTCCTCCACTAGGACTCGAGGAAAAAAAGCATTCTTCATGTAGAACCATCAGGAATACCATACCGCAAATAAAATGAATTATCCCTAACGTGGAACCAGCTGTAGCCACGCCCATGTTTTCAAGTCGCGAAAGGGTCGAAATCTGCGAGCCAGTTGGGTTCTTTGGAACTCTCCTTCGAAGAGCTCGCAACTGGCAGCATGGCAGAAGGACCTGTTTCCAAGCTTAGCAGGTCCAACATCGGAGTAAGACTTTCTGCTTTGGGTGCTGCGCTTGGAGTAGCAATTTGGGCACACACGTAGCCTGCTGATGCTGCTGCCTTGGGCGAGCCGGCTGCCGCGGACGCCTGCTCAGTGATGTTGTCGTACCAGCGCCGCTCCTCGTACTTCCGGCGCGCAAAGCGTTCGACCTCCCTGTCCGGGGTGGTAGGGCTGGGCAGTTCTACGTCCGGTGGCAGCCGGGCAAGGTAGCAGTTGTTCGAGCGCTGGTTGCCCACGGCCGCGAGGTGGGCGACTTCTGCCTCACTCCATGCATCCAGGGTAAGAACCTTCGCCCTAGTCAGATGTGCGCCCAACGCACGGTGGATGCCGAAGCAACGGTTGCACAGGAAGATGCCTAGTGTCACAGAGGCAAAGCGGGTATCCGTGTCGCTGCAGTCGGCGCATCGGATGTTGGAACCCTCCTGTCGCAGGCCCTTCAACTCCCGCTGAAGACGCTCCTGCAGTTTGGTGTCTTGCTTGTGCGCGAAGCTTGCCATGGCACAGGGTAGGGCATACAGACTTGAGGAGCCCTTAGTTACTCCCGCAATCCCCCGAGACTAGCTGACAGCGACTCGGTTCATCTGCTTTGGAACTTTCGAGGGATGTTTTACTGGGCGACACGGAAGCTGCTATAAATGTCCCAAAACTCGTTTTGTTGTGAGCATGGTCAGCCGCGTACGACATGTAAACGAGAAGGAATACAGGAGGCTCACTAGTGGCAGTGATCTTCTTCCTCGACCAGTACTGCCGACACTGCTGTTGTGACAACTACTACTACCAGACTCGTGCAAGCTGCGTGAGAAATCAAAACAGCAGCTCCATGATCACCACCATATGTGCAGGCAAAATGAAATTTAAGTAAAGGTTTTGGCAAAATGCCATCCCAATGAAACATGGCTTCTTGCGAACCAGGAAGTACAAGAAGGATTGTAGGAAACTCTCAACCCGAACCCTCAACCCTACTGCCAAAAAAGACAATAAATCCTCAAATGACTCTGGCATGAGATATGGGAAAAACCCTGCGCCAGGTCTTCAAGCCCCTACCTTTAGCTCCGACGAGGTGAGCAAACCCAGGTTACACTCAAGTAATGTCATATAGTCCCTTAAAGGTAGGGTTTAAGGTTTAGGGCACAGGTACTAGTCCAGATAACGCTGGCGCCTCGCAAAATACCCACCAGCCTGGATGCCTCAAACCCCAAACTTTATAACCCCACAAATTGCCTTCCCAGTTTATGTTCAATCTTCCTGTCCATCTGATTCTCCAGTGTAGTAATCCGCTATACACCTATAGAGCTTCAAATCCTCAAAGAACGGCCTCCCCAAATGCTCGCCGATCTGGGTAGCGATCTCAGTCCCTCTTGCCTGTCTTTCTTCAGTGTTACAGAAGACTGCACTTCCTTTTTGGAGGGACATCTTGAAACTATAACTTCATGTTGATTCTTGGGCTTCAGAAGAAGTGTTGCCTACAAACTGAAGGGCGCAGGCTTGAATCTTCAAGGCCGGGGGTTCAGGATTTAGGCTTTACGGTTCAAGGTAGGACTTCAGGGTCTATGGTTTAGAGCCCCTCTTGCCTTTCCAGAACTGCCTACACATGTGAGGCGTTTGATTAAAAGTCGGACCCCCCCCCCCTGCGGGATGAAGTAAATTCGCAAAGTCTAGACACAGTTGACCCGTGACCAAAATGCCGGAGGGACTGATCAAGTCACAGCGAGGAAGCGAACGTAGACAATTACCTAAGTTTTTTGAGGCATAGCAGGGTTTGGTCATTCACACCAACTCTACGGAATCAGAGTTCAGTATATATAGGGACACCTTCAACATGAATCTCAGCCAAGCCTTCATGGGGTCCATCAAACTCAGGATGGATCAAATGCCCAGCTTTGTGCAGGACTTGGCTTCCCAGCTATAAAAGACACATACACGATCCGAACTGCACATGCCTACAGAATCCCGTTTTAAGCAGAAAAGCTTTAAAAATCCACCCCCACTCCAAACGCATTTCGAGACATCATCACCAAAGTCCTCGGAGTGTCCAGGCCTCTGCAAACACGACGTCTTCGTAGTGTCGCGCGGCCTGCCAAACACAGCGCAGAAGGACTCAAGGCCAGGTGGACTTACAGAAAGCTTAAAGCGGGCAAAACAGAAATGGGGATGGGGTATCCTAGGGACCTCAGGGACAAACGCGGAGATTGTATGGTGCCCCCCTTCAGGGCGCAGGGTTGTGGAAGGCTATGCATGCGGCGCACCTTGACGAAATTGCTGCTGTCATAGCCTGGCGGCTTCAAAAGTCACCAGCAAACCATGGTTAGGTTACCCCTCGTTCAAACTAACATGGAACCCCACAAGAAGCCCTTAAAAAGCCGACTGCCCTTTTCAAAAGGGAGATGTGAGGTTCCATGTTAGTTTGGGGGAGGGTACACGGTTTAGGCTTGGGATGTTGGTGATGGAGTGCATCACATTTTGAAGTTTCCGCAACTTAGGATCCGATGTAGGAATTCAGGCTTTGGGGATCTTGGGTCTTAGGGGTTTAGGGCTTAAAGCTTAGGGTTTAGGGCTTAGGGCTTAGAGCTTGGGAGGGCAGGGGGTTTTGGGCTAGTGCTTAGCAACAAACCTGGGCCTTAATTAGCTCCTCGATTGGGGAACGCTCTCGACGCATGACCAAAAAAATACCTGAAAATTACCCCCAGCATGATACCATCGCCGATATGACAGCCCCCAAAAGACGCATGACACCTGAAACCACCAGGTTGATAGTGCTACTCTCAAAGAAAAGAAGCCCAAGCTCAGACCACTACTATGGACATATGGAATCCCCTATAAGTCGAAATGCGGTCCTAGGAAAACTTCTAGGAATCTCATGTAAATCCCAGCGGTATAGGCTACAGAGATATGCAGCAGTCCGTGTGCGGGGCGCCATCAGGAAAGAGGCCGATAACGGTGAGCTCATTGTCGTGCAGGTAAGTTTCCGCTTCCTGCTGCGGGCTAATCTCGCGGTGTCTGAGTGTTAAGTTAAGGGCTTGAGGAGAGTGGGATGGATGGAAGGAGAGACAGAGGGTGGGAAAGAAGAGCTGTTGATTCGCAAATTGAGGGTCCCTGTTTGACAAAGGATTGAACATTCTAAGGGTATGACCCCTGGACTACAGTTCTAGTATATTCCTTAAGGCCCCGCTATACCCCAATGTATCCACCTAACTGTACTCCGTCGCACATATATAACACACCAAGGAGGTCGAGGTTGCAATCCAAGCTGTCACTACCAAGGGTTCCCCCGCATAGTTGCGAGATGGTACCCCCATATTCATGGATAAGTGTTTCCTCTTAAGCTCTCTATGGGGATTTCAGGATCAAGCCAAGATGCATGCTTGGGATGGAAGGGTTTCAGCCTCGGTGTTTAGGGTTTGAGGTGTAAGGTTCAGGGCGTGGTGCAGGCTAGAGGGCTAGAGCAAAAGGGAAATCAATTTGGAAGCATTTCTCACAACCTCAAGGAACTTGTAGACACAAATATCCCCCAACGGTTCCATGTTGGGACATTATTAGAAGGTACAGTACGATTTCCTTATGGAGTCAAAGTATGCTGGAAATAAGAATGGGTAGTTTCCCAAAACTGGGGGAACCCCAATACAGACCCTAATATGCTATAATCTTGTTATGGGGGCCCCGAAAAAAAGCCCCTCATTTTGGTAAACCCCCCAACTGTGTCCCGGAATAGTCCGGACAGGAACTACTGTAACAGAAAACCTTGGGATCCGGTACATTTAGGGTTTAGGGTTTATCAGGTGCCAGCACGTCTACAAGCGACCTGTCATAGAAGCCCTGGGTATCCAAGGCCAAGTAATCAAATCTCGCCTGAGCTCACAAATCTACCAGATTCTTACCTTTGGTTAGCTTGGAATGAAGGAGTGGATCCTTAGGGTAGTCCCGATATAACCCATTATAGAGATTTCCATGTTTTTTCTATTCCTTCTTTCCCAGCTAACCAAGGGTACGGATTTGAACGCCTTCCCGGTAAGAAAAAAAACTCATGATGCTGAACGGCGAGCCCACTAGCATCTACTTGCAGAAGTCCGTCCCTGAGCCCTCACCACTTGCTGATAGAATGCCAGCAGGCGCTCAAAAGAGACTACTGCTAGAATCTCTATGGGCGGCCTCTGGCCATGCATGCCGAAAATTTGTAGCAAGAAGAGGTTAACCGCGATATGACGATCCCTTCACTCCCCAAGTGCCAACCTCAACTTTGCATAAAGCTGGCAACAGAGCGGGTTCCTGACTGGGACATCTTTACAAGTAGAATTTCATATTCCACTTTAGAGTTGTGTATAAGACAGACAGAAGACACTAAACCCTAAACAACTGCCTATATGATTCAGAGACGGCCTCGACAGACTTCAGCACGTGATCTCTCTCTAGGTGTCGGTTCACCCACTTTACGATCTGCTGCCACCTGATTCTGTGTTCTATCTTGATGTTTCGCCGGTTTCCTAGTAGTCCCTATACCTTTGTTTAAGGTTTAGGGCTTGTGGTAGGGTGTAGGTAGGGGTTTAAAGGCTTGGGGTCATGAATGGCAGGGTTCAAGGTTGGGTTTTGGGACTGAATTGGGACCTAGATTCCTAGATGTCCTCGCGAAGGAAGCGGGGCCCTTTCCCCAAAGTCTTAGTGTTGAGCTTGGTAACCGCCCTCGCAGGCTTCAAATGTTACATCTAGATCATTTAAACGACTACATATGGCACGCTTTCGGTGAGATACTGGTTTTGGCATGCCACAAATCTGGCCATTCTTTTTGGGCTCTTGGCCTCTGGGGCGGGCTAAACAATTAGCTGCAGGGAGGGAAGCCAAAGCCTTTTGATGTGCTCTGACATAATTAGTGATCAATGATTCAAAGGAACAAGAAGTTCTGCACTAATATCCCTATATATTCCCCCATAACCCCTTTAAGGGACTCTATTATTTGGGTCCTTGGACCCTTAGATTTTTTGAGAAACCCTGAACCCAAAACCTGCAACCCTAAACCCTCAAGCTGAACCTCTGACCCTAAGCCCCAAGCCTTAAACCTGAAACTGCAAGACCCCAAGCCCTAAACTCTCGGCTCATAAACCCCCTAAACCCTAAGCCACCTGAAGCCTATACATGTCCACATCTCCCTGTAGCCCCACGCCATACTCCTTAGTAAGCTGTGTAAGCAACCAGAAACCCATCTAGTCCCCCTTAAGAAGATGGAATGGGTACATTATAATAAGATCCCCATATTCGATCTACTTAAGGGGGACTATAACCCTAAACCCCTAACCCTAAGCCCTAAATAGTAGTGTCCATTCTCTTTTCTATAATCCCAATATAGCCCCAATATAACCCTAGACCCAGAACCCTAAACCTTTACCTCTCAGGAGCCAACCCACGCCCTGCGCCATCGTAATCGAAGACTGCACCGTCCACGAAGAGTTTCCTGAAATAGTGACAAAACCACTACAAGTTCATTTTCATCAAGACACATATATATGTATACAGATATACATTTGAGTTTCTACTAACCCCACTTTGATGTACTTTCTCCAATGTTGGGGGACTGATACGATTCACAAACCCTGAGTGACACAACCCAAAAAGGGGGGAAGTATGCTGGAGGGACCAAGAAAGGAACTGGTGGAATATTTGGGGTGTGGAATATCGGCTGCATTTTTTTGCAGGACCTTCTTCCTTCAATCTGTCTGGGTGGAAAACATTGCCAGTTTCGACCTTGGGCTTTAGGGTTTAGGGTTTAAGGTCGGCGTGGCCATCATCGTTGTTTGGGTTTAAGGCCTTTTTGGCTTAGGGGCTGCCAGCGTTTAGTGGGTTCGATTCAGGTTTTGGGATTCGTCTGTAAGGGGCTCGAGGCCTCCCTCCTAATTACACCCAAATAATGACATCCGAACTGCTTCTACACACTCTGAGCAGTCTCGAGCTAACAAAGACCACAAACTCTTGCAACATCGGATCCCACAAGCCCAACATAGGCACCATTATTTATTGGCGTTGGGGCCTAAACGCCCAAATGAGTACTTACTATGTATGGCCTTTGGGGCTCAAATTTGGCACTATTTATCGACCATAGGCAATTTTGGTAACAGCTTTGATCCTGAGGGTTCATGCGTCAAAGAGCTATTCCGGCTTCGGAAGCCCCTTGCAAAATCCCCACGCCTGCTATTTAGGCCGCGCTGCCCCCAAAAAACAGGCTTTGGGTTTAAGGAGAGACATATCTACTTCAAGCTTCTAAGCCATTTTTGATGAAGCAGGGATGACTCAGTACATGCTCCCATTGCTCTAACACAAGAGCTCTGTCAGCAATCTTGGCTTTTGAGATGAAGGATTAACCTAAACCCTAAACCCTAAACCCTAGACCTGAGCCCCCATTCTGAGGGCCTCGGCGCATGACAAATAAGCTGGTTGTTCTATATCTTAGAATAGGGCCATCAAGGAATACAAGCCAAACCTGCCACCAAAGCCTGCTCAACAACCGAGCGTCATGGTGGGATATGAGTGGATCTCATGCTCTTCACCCACCTCCCTCAGCCAGCAGAGTTCACGCGGAAACTATCTCTGGAAGTCTACACAAAAAAATGACAGCCCTTAGACCCAAACCCTGGGGACCCAATGCCATTTTCATTGACGTCCAGGTATGCGTCTATCGTTCAGGGGTTCATCGCTTAGGTGCACTTTGAAGTTTGAGGTTCATGGCTTAGGGCTTATACTTATATGAGCGTTCATATGAGGATTAGGGCCTAAGGTTTAGGCCTTAGGCTTTAAGGCCTAGGGTTGAGATTTGTATGGCAATGTGTTGGTTGGTTCAGGGCTGTATGGTACCCTATACTACCACTGGAGGGTGTAGGGTGTAAAGTACTACCGCAATGGGGGTAAACTCTAGGAAACTCATAGGGGGACTGGGAGCCAATGGCAAAGACCCCTTAACCCCAAACCCTAAACCCGAGCGGCTTCTGATCTCAAATCTCATGGGGAAGCTCGGTCTACGAAAGCTTGCAATCTATAAAGGTTAACTTGGGATATTAGGGTTTAGGGTGTAGGGGTTTAGGGTTTGGGGTTTAGGGTTTAGAGGGTTCAGGGATATTATCCCAACAGTAGAGAATCAAAATGAAAAGAACATGGAACATGACAGGGAAACTGGGTATACACAGGTTGCACCACAGTGGCAGCAGTAGCAGAACAGAACATGAGCTACAGTCTAAACTCCTAGTATCCCCCTTAAGAACTCTTGTAGTAGTCCCTCATATACTCCCCTGTATAACCACCCCCTTTAAGTAGTTTAGAGTATGGCTCGTATGGTAGCTTCCACCAATAGGGCCCCAACGTCAGCCCCGAGACAAGACCACCCAGATTGTAAGGACTCCCAAAAAGTGGACCCAAATCTTTCGGAAACCTAAACCCTGAACCCTAAACCCTAAACCCCAACCCTAAACCTTAAACCCCAGGTAAGTTTCAGGGTTCCAGCTTGGTGTCCTAGCTTCCTCAAACACACAATTTGCATCGTGTGGTCACGCACAGAGGAACATGCTTGCGAAGGGCAATCCCCCAAGTCAAAACATCCGGGTGCCTTAAGGGTCTTGGGGTTTAGGGTTTAAGGTTTAGGGTTTAGGGTTGAAGTTGGAATGTATCAAAGCTAAAGTTGATTAAAGGCAAACCCCTTTGTTGAACATCCGTTATGCGGGGCCCCAACAATTATTTAGAATTTAAGGCTTCGGGACTTTTCTGGAGCATCTTCTACTACTCTGTTCTACTCTACTCTACCTTACTGATTTTTTATGCCATACCTTACTATACTGAAGTACTAAATCATACTATACTACCACTACAAAAGTTTGCATGGGATAGTATTCCGAGTTCTTCAAGCCTCTACATAAAATCCTCAGTAGCTGGATGAAGCAATCCTTGCTGACCCTTCCCCGTCAAATGCCACACCCCTTGAACCCAACAAACTCTCCCAACATTCTGTGGCTTATTCAGTACCGTCGGGTTGGATTGAAGGGTTGGCAAGCAGAGCATATCCTTGTTACAGAGTTCGATAACCAACTGGGTGATATAGTTTTACCCTCCATTGGGGACAAGAATACCCCATCTACAATTAGTACTTTAGAACTTGAAGGTGCGCCCTCAACGGGGGCATTCTCCTGGGGATCCAAGTATACAAATAACACCTACATTGGGCCCTAAAGTCTGCTCTGCAAATATTACCTACACTCCTAAACCTTGGGTACTGCCCCACCCCCTCAGTAACAGTTGAATAATAAATATAATATGGTTATATATAGCCCTTAATAAAACCCCTGATATAGACCATTCCTGGGGGGGGCAGTACCCAACCTAAACCCTTAACCCTAAAAAGGGGCTATTTGGATCCCTAGGGTTCTCTGGCTTCCTTAGCAATGGGACGATGGCAGCCTTTTAGTTATCAGCTCCTGATACGGCACCCCTTCCTCTTTGCTTTAGCACCAATATTGGTGGTAGAAAGAGAGTACCATGTAATTGGGGAACATAATGACTTACAGGGATCCAGTCCCCTTAAGCGCTTAAGACTACTAGGGAGCGATGCCTGCAGAGATCCAATTCTTACAACCAAATATGTAACCTTGTCCTCTGGATAATTATATACACCCCCATCACCACTTTACTACATTGGGAAATACTTGTTCTTAGGGTGGCGAGGGGCTATTACTAGGGAAGGTGGCTAAGGCTCATGCTCATATCTGCTTGCGTCGATCTTGGCGAGCTTCACGGGCCTGAAATCTGAGGCTTGAGTGGGGTTCAGGGTTTAGGATAGAAGGCTTTAAGGCTCAGGACCGTGGGTTGAGGTTTTGGGGTTCAGCGTTTAGGGTTTAGCTGTGTTTGAGGAGGCAGACACCTACGCACATAAGCTTTTCCGGCCTCCATCCAGAGAACTATGGGGCTGTCAGCCTGGCTGTCAATAGGCCTGCCCTGCTGTCAATACTACACATCTAGCAAACTCTCTGATAGCAGTGTTAGTACCGGAACCTCAAATCCCAAAGGTCCCACACCCTAAACCCAAAGTCCTGAACTCTAAGCCCCAAAACCCTAAGCCCTAAACCCTAAATCCTAAACCCTAAACCCTTCTATGCAAACCCTCCAAGCCTGATGCATTCACTTTCGACCACTCTTGACCTATTCGCAATACACTTCAAAGCATTAGATACCAGCCAATGGGTTTAGGGTTTAAAGTCTAGGGTTTAATCTTACTCCGTAAGCTCTTAACCCCAACTCAACTAGAAGCTCAAAATCGTAGCCCCCCATGTATTTACCGAATCTCTTTACACCCTTGAACTCGAAGATCAATTCCTGAACTCCAAGCACTTATTCAGAAGGCCACAGTCCGGAACCCCAAACCCAAGCATTTAGGGTTTAGGGTTCAGGATTCAAGGTTTCGGGTTTAGGATTCAGGGTTTAGGGTTTAGGATTCAAGGTTTAGGGTTCAGGATGTAGGGTTCAGGGTTTAGGGCCCTAAGACCAGACCGAAAAGAACACTTCCTCCGAGCGGGCGGCGGGTCGTGAATCTCCAGCTTTTGCGCAGCTAAATCCCAAGCAGGCATGACCTCTCAAGACTTACTGGCGCTAAAGGGGAGTGGAGGAGTGAATTTAAGTACTGTTGTGGCTATATATATATATATGGGGATTACATAGGGACTGATATGAGCATCCACTCCCCCACTCTCCCTGAAGCACCAACAAGAAGAGGAAGAAGGAGTAGGGTTTAAGGGGCCGGTCCGAAGAACATCACTTTTTGGTGGGGCTACTGACATTGTTAGATTTTCTTTTGGAGCGTGGGCTGGTATTTGAGTACGTGTGCTGGGGTTTGGGGTATGGGGATGAGGGATTTAGGGAGTTCGAGTTCCGGGACAAAGCTTTATTCAGATTTAAGGATGCGAATGCGTGTCATATGTAGGGTGGTAATCGACCTGTAGAATTCGGTAGCTTGGTAAAACGAAAGACAAGGGAAATCAGACAAGAGGACTGGCAAATAAAGCCCTCTGCCAACTACTTGAGGGCCTAGTCCCAAAAAACCGGCAGCACCATTATTCAAACGATATGCTAGTGTCTCAAAATAGGGGGACTTCAATATAGACCCAAAAAGACTATAATCCCTATAAGGACTCCCACAAGGGCTTTTAGGAGGAAGCAGGTTGATAAAAA